>JABUQX010138107.1:7500-25000 GCA_015478945.1 Trachelipus rathkii | reverse complement strand
AAGTAATAATGAACTAATAATAATAATAATAATATTAATAAAATAATCATAATAATAATTAAATATAATAAATAATAATAATATATGTAATAATAATGTAATATATAATTTATTTCAACGTTGCAACTAAGTTACTTATGGGGAAAATTGTTAATATTTCTCCAGGGAATTGCATCAAATCTTGCATCACTGCAACACTAAAACATAATTTGTTTTAAATGATTTTTTTCAATGTTTATTATTAATTATTTTCATTATTATTAGTATTATTTTATTCTTATTATTATTATTTCATTATTATATTATTATTTATTATTTTAGTTTATTAATTTTTACTATTATTGATTATTTATAATTATTATTTAATTATATCTATGATTATTATTATTATATTATTATTATTATTATTATTTATTATTCATTATTATTCATTTATTACTTATTATATTATTATATTATTTTTATTTATTACTAGTAATAACGGAGGAACGTGGTTTCAGTGAATAGAGTGCTTTTGAGTAATCCTCTAATTGTAGCTGTTGTTTTGAGCCCGAAGTTTCTGCAGTTTTATAACTAAATTATTATTATTATTATTATTATTATTATTATTATTATTATTATTATTTTATTATTATTTGATTATTATTTATTATTTAATTTTGGATTTTTTGGTTAAAGTTTTTTTTTTTCAAATTGTATATATATATTTTTGTATATATATTATGATATATTTTATATTATATATATATATATATATATATGATATATATATATATATATATATAATACTATTATTATATAAATATTATATATACTAAATAAAAATATATAATATAGTATAATAATCATATATATAATTTATTATATATATTTACTGATAATATATCCTAGTATTTATTTCATCGCAATTAGAAAGCAATAGTTGTACATTAAACTATCTTCTTTCGAATATTACATGTATTCATGTCTGTGACATTCATGCAGTCTCGCACGTCGTTATTTGACTGACTCCGTCTTTCTTCTATTCTATATCTTTTTCATTTTCTTCTCGTTGATTCATCATCAGATCTGGATATATAAGTATATATATACTAAATATAGTTAGTATGATACCTTATACATACTACTTCTTATTTTTATATATAAATATATAGTATAAATATATATATAAAAATATATATATAAATATACTATATATAATAAATATATATATAATAAAATAATTATATATAAATTATATATATAATATATATATCTTAGAGATTTTATAAAGGGTCGAATCGGATATACCGTTATCATTTTTTCAAAGATTCCGTCAGTGTCGCGGCTATAACGGGAGACGATTGTTTATTAGCGTGATATCGCGGATATCATGAATAACTATACAGAGTATATATGACACTTTCTTAAATTCCAATATACAAGTGATAAAGTGTATTTAGTTATCACCTATTCTTATAGGATCTAGTTTCAGGCTTATACTGAGTCTGCTTAATTTTCTTTTTCTATTTTTTAATAAAACGTGTCTTTGGTTGATCGTTACTTCAACATGTCACGCCAATTAATGGAAACTCTAGATAGCCTTGCACTCCTAGGTTGTTGGGTGGCAGAGGATCTTTTAAAAACGCTCCATGGATGGACAAATGAGTCTATATTGACGAGTGACTTAAATGGAGGTAGTAAGTAGCTGGACGTTTGTTGGAAGATCTTCGACCAGATAAGTTACCATTGTGTATTATCGGATGAGGGCAGCAAAGTTGAAAGTTTGTCAGATGAGAAAAAATAGATTGTTTTGCACATTAGGTTCAACTGGTTAGTTATGAATGACAAAATTTGTTCAAAGAATTGTGTGTCAGAATTATTAGACGAATATTTTTTGATAGCCCAGGCAATTCATTTATACTAAAGCTCAAATTGAGTTTAAAAAAGGAAATCACAATCAAAACAATATGTCATCTTTCTTAGTGCAAGACACTTCAGCAGCGCTTGGACATAGGTTTAGCCCTATGCTTGAGAGATTAAGTGAACATTAACGGAAGCCATTTTCCTCTCGGCTTCAAGCAGCTTCATAAGTGAAACCGTGAACCCCCCCCCCTCACAGGCTGATGAAAATGCAGCAATTATTAATCAATTGGACTGGCATGACTTAATCCCTCTTATGAAATATCCAAACTATTAGCTGTGCAGTTTCTTGTGTTTGTCCGACTGGATGCCTGTTTGTTTTGCAACCATGAAAAGTTGTTGCTAGACGATTGTGCTACTAATGTTCACTGGAGAGTATTTCAAGAACACAAAAATGGCCGGGAGCTCAAATAGGATTCGAAACCTTCTATACTCATAATATTCAAAAGTAACAACTTTTCTAGATCTGAGGGAAAAAAGCAAGTTTCATTGAAGCTACTATTGCCCTCATTTCCCAAAGTTATGTATAACAGACAATATTCTTATTAGTTCCGAGGGCGTGAGGAAGAAACCCAACAAAAGCTGGCATTCGGCAAGTTTTGTTTTTGTGTTTGTGAATGTTTGTGTGCTGTTGATAGGGCCATCGCCAGTTTATTTTGTTAAACCCTGCGTTACACCAGGCGAAAGTCGATTGGTATCAAAACTGCGCTAATTCGTGTTCGGCATTTTTAGGAAATTATGAATTAAGGATAAAATGTTTTTAAATTTTTGAGGTGGAAACACACAACTTTTTGATAGTTTTCTTTATTTTAAATTTAATTTGTATGTTTTTATAGGTTATTAGTAATATAGTGATAATAAAAAAGACCATTTTTATTTTTAATAGACATTTTTATTGTGATTATTATTGAAATGCCGAAAGTCTCATACAAGCAAAGTTGCTATATATACGGCACTTATGAGGATAGAATAAATAGTAATAAAATGCTTCAGAAATGAGTTTAAAATTGCTGGTTGAAGCTTTTTACATTTTTGCAGTGTGTTTTCAGTGTTTGCATCTGGTACTAATAATTATATATTAGTATATAATATATATTGTATATAATATAATAATGATATAATATATATATATATAGTATATAGAGTACAGTTAATTAGTCATAATCTACGTGAGTTTTCAGCTATATATATATATGATATATATATAAGTATAATATAGTATAGCATACTAGTTTTTATATGTAGTAGTATAATATATATAGTAGTATAAGTATATATTATATATATAGATATATATATATATAGTATATATATAGGTATATTAGTATTATATAATTTTATATATAGAGGGTAGAACGAGAGAGAAGAGATGGAGAGGGGAGGGAGGGAGGGGGGGGGGGAGGAGAAAGAGGAGAAGAGAAAGAGAGCACAAGGAACGCTTAGAAGAGGGAAGAGAGAATGAGAGGGAGGAGAGAGAAAAGGAAGAGAAGAAGAGAGAGAGAGGAGGAAGAGAGAGTAGAGAGGGAGGAAGAGAGTAACGTAGGAGAAGGAGCGGATGAGGATCGGGGAAGGAGGAAGGGAGCGAGGATGCGAAAGAGAGGCCTTGGGAGAGAGGATGATGACTGATGAAGAGAGTGAGAGATGAGAGAAGACGAAAGGAGAGAAGAGAGAGAGGATGAGAGAGGAGAGAGAGAGAAGAGAGAAGGAGAAGTCGAGAGACGACGAGGATGAGGAGAAGAGACGAGAGAGAAGAGAAGAGAGAAGAAGAGAGAGAGAGAGAGAGAGAGAGGCAGAGAGGAGGATTGGAAGAGAGGAAAGAAGAGAGAATGAGGAGAAGAGAGAGAGAGAGAGAGAAGAGAGAGAGAGAAGAGGAGAGTGGATGGATGAGAGAGGACGAGTGGAGGAGGGCCGAGAGAGAGCAAGTGAGAGAGAGAGAGAGTGACCGGATGGGAGGAGAAGAAGAAAGAGAGAGAGAGAAGGAGATGAGAGAGGAGAGGAGAGCGAAGAGAGGAGAGAGAGAAGAGAGGAGAGAGGAGAGATGATGAGAGAGAGGAGATGATGAGAGAGAGAGAAAGAGAGCTCCGATCTGTTGCCCTTTAAGACTGCTAGAGAAAGAGGGGGGGGGGGGCGAGAGGAAGGGAAAGACAATTCAAAAGAAGAGTTAAGTTATAGGAGGGATAATGGTAGCCCAAAGTGACCGCGCCTTTTGATCCTTTCTGACCGCGACCTTCGTTGACTTCGAATTTACCTGACTTGACCTCTTTTGGGCCTTTACCTTTTTGGCCTTACCTTTTTTCGACCAACCCTTGGTCTTCCATGGGTCAATCTTTGGCCACCCGTAATTTTTTCGGCAACCCTGAATTTTTGGCACCCCAATTTGTTCGCGCAACCCTGATTTTTGACAACCCTTCGAAGAAGGGTTTGCGCCAAACGGTTGCGTAAGCGAACCGTTGTAAGTATTGCCCCCCATTTTACGCCCCCTATTTTCGACCATGGGTCAATTTTTGCCCCCGGTAATTTTTTGATCTTCATTTAGGGGCTTAGCCCTATTGTTTGATGTCTTTACCTTTTTTGTCCTTCCCCTTTGCTCCAAAGTTTGACAGATACCATTGGGCCAATTTTGACCCACGTTAATTTTTGTCCCTTCATGGGTCAATTTTTGACCCACGGCAATTTATTGTCCTTCTTGGAGAGGTTCAGCCCTTTTTGAGTCTTAACCTTGTTTGACCATGATTTTTAGTCCTTGACCTTGCCATAAATACCATGGGTCATTTTTGGCCCACGCCAATATTTTGGCCACTCGTCCCCCACCCGTCACATATTTCGTTCCTAACTTGAAGGCATGTATGGATCCTATCCTAACTTGAACACTAACACACACACACACACACACACACACACACACACAACACACACACACACTTACACTATACACACAACTATGACACTTATACACAATTCACTATGACACTTTATACACACATTTCACTATGACACTACATTTACCCAATAGCACTTTACATTTACACACTTATACACACGGACAAACACACTGCCAACCCTTTGGTCGCACGTCCATGGCGTCCAATTTTGACCACCGATTAAATATTTTGTCCTCCTTTGGATCAGCCCTTTTGATCATGTCTTAACCTTGTTTGACCATGATATTCAGCCTTAACCTTGCCATATACCATGGGTCAATTTTAACCCACGCTAACTTGATGGCTTATGATGGTTCCCAATCACCGTAAGGTGTATCTAGTGATGTTCCTATTAGTGTTCTTTGAGTATTAGATGAGTGCCAGTGAGTGCCAAAGTGAGTGGCAATGAGTGCCAATGAGTGCCAATGATGTCCAAGTGATGCCACATAGTGCCACGTGAGTGCCACTTTTTTCAACCTTTTCTAGCCTCCTGAAGCCTAGGAATAGCCTAAATATGGAGGTCTACCCCTAAGAATCAAGGTCATGAGCGAACCGCAATGGTGCACATCTATCTGCTAGAATGCCTCTACTACGGGTTAGTATTTTTAATTAACCTTTCGTTATAGCGATGACAGAAATATATATATCTAAGATGTTACACAGTTGAGATCCATGTTGACCGCAAACGTCATTCCGAGTTCCGAGTTCCGGTCCGGTCCGCAGGTGAACCCCGCGCGACCGAAACCGCCGCGGTGCGCCCGACAGGCTCAAGTATTACCGCCGACCGCCGTGCGCCCGCAGGCGCAATATTTCCAGCGTAACCACCGCCGCGGCGTCCGCGACGCAATAATTAACGCCGCGACGAAAACTTATGTTAATCAATGATAACTATTCAAAGCATTCTCATTTTCAAATAACTATGAGTCTTCACTTTCTACTAAATTTTACAGATCTTTATAAAACATTATCTTTCACAATTACCTTAAAGCAGTCAAATCAGTAAAGTTCAATAGAGGTATATTACCGAACACCTCAAGGATGTAGTATGCTTTGTGCTTTACTGTTTTACTGCTTTAGGCTCTCTGCTTTAGCTGCTTTAACTCTTGCTTTCTTACTGCTTCTAACGATCGTGCTATCTTCTTGAGACTCTCTGCTTCTTACTGCCTAACTCTCTGTCTTACTGATTTAAGCGTTCCTCGCTATTTATGCTGCTTTTAACTCTCTGCTTTACTCCTTTTAACTCATCTGCTTTACTGCTTTAACCTCTTTTTACTGCTTTCACTCACTGCTTTACTGTTTTTAACTCATATACTTTACCTACCTTAAAGCATGTCCAATTTCATGTACAATTCATAGATGTGGTTACCTAGCACCTAAGGGATTAGTTATCCTTTTGTCTTTACTGTTTTAGCTGCTGTAACTCTCTGCTGTTATGCTTTAACTTATGCTTTAACTAGCTTTAACTCATATATTTCATTAACATTTTGTTTTCTTTATATTTTTATGTTTGTTTTAATACTTTTATTTATTTTTATTTTATGTATTTCTATTTTTATTTTATTAATACTTTTGTTATTAAATCGCTACTGTAAGAACAAATCAACACACACGCAGTGTTGTTATATCTAAACATTTTTTTTAATAAAAATTGTACGAAATAATTTATTAAAAACCTTATTTATATATACGGGAGTGTTAGGATAGGAATCGCATTTTCATTTAAAGCATTTAATAATAAATTAGATATCTACTAAATATTCGATTGACATACAGAATTTATAGCATCAAAATATACAGTTATTAAAACATTACATTCATTAATAAAGCACATAATGGAAGTAAATACATTAGACTCCACAAATTAAATTAGTAATATAAGGGAGTTAACAGTGGTAAGACATAGTTTGTTACACAACTTACGATAATTATATTTTAAGAAATAATAGTTACCCAGATTAATTCAATTAGTAAATTTTAAGTTCAAAGAATCAATGTATGGAACAGCGTCGTTTTCTTGCTCTATAAAACGAAATCAATGTCCTGCTGAGGTGATCGTGACGAGCAATGCTATTGAATAATTAACAGGTAATGCCTTCTCCTACTTTACAGAGTTTATTCTCGTAAATAGCGAACACCCAAAAAGCGATGTTCACTTTAATGAACACCGATTTATTTCCTCTTCATTCATTCGTTTATAATCAAAAGTTACGATTGCGTACTCTGTCAATTTCAATGATTTGAGGATGCTCAAGATAGACAACTACAGTGATGGGTGATTGTAGAGTTGACAAAAGAGAGGACTTAATCTAAGGTTGCCCTTTTCAAAATGTTTAAATGATAGGCGTTACAAGCTGAAAGGTCTGCAGTAAAATCATAGGCATATACATTACTATTCTTTGCGTATCTCTTCCAAGATTTAAACCTTCCCACTATCATATACATGATAACAGTATTAGATAAGTCGTAAAAAGGAACGAGTACAGAGAGATATAGGTCTCCGTGTATAACATTCATAATCGCGTCCGTGAGGCAGGTCCATTCACATGTAAAACTATACCCCGAAGTCCCGAAAGGTGTGAATTTTATAGAGGTGGACTTTGTATAATTCCAGAGTAGGCTTCATCGTTCCACAATTCCATATTATTACTTTCTGTGGTAAATTTCCGTTGCACAATGTTAGGATATTGATACTCGATAATCCTTGAGTGAAAATTAAATATCTGCGTTCAACTCTCTAGAGCTTTGCGATGTAGTATTTCAAAGCGAATTTCAATTTCACAATGACCGTTGTGGCGATAATTTCACTTTTCTAACATAGGGATAGGCTTCTCCAACAGTCTGAAAACAGGTTCTGGACATACAGCTGTAGCTCACTGAGGTGCTTACTATTTTAAGAGCAAAATTATGGATTTGACCGTGATAAAATGATTCTAGTTTCTACAGATGGTAGAATGAGTCTTTCTTTGAGAGAAGATATCGCCATGAAGTCGACCGTAAATTCATAAGTATTATTTATTACTTTAGCTGCTTTATCTATATGCTCCGCAGCTTCATCTTTGAAACTATTAAAACCACATGATTGGGAGATGGGATTGTTTAGCGTCGTCTGAATCATTTAACAAATGTTCTATATAGCTTCTATAAGATCAATTAGCCGTGACGCACCTAGTGAAGTTCCGTTAGGATAGACTTCAACCTGGGTGAAACATGTATACAGGAAATTTGAATTCTGTATATACTATATGCGTCATCACCCGAAGGCAGATCTTGTACCATCAGGTTTTGTCCAATTTCGTCTTTTATATATAAAAAGACACATTAGAGGATGCAAGTACGGGGATCAGACAGTGCTGGAATATGAACTCGTAGAGGAACATCATGTATTGGTAATTGAATGAAGAGGATTAATACTGATAAAGTTGGACTCGCTAACGCTAATCTGTGTAGGATTCATGGAGAAGAGATCCAATTCACCCTTACAACAATCAGGACTAGAAGGATGAAGAAATGAATCTTGTATATGCTTTAGGGTCTGCCGGATAAATGAACGATTTTCTATGGGGAAAACTCTTACTCTAGTATACACACATCGGTATAACAGTTATCAGTAGTAATTAAATAGCAAATACATCAATACATTTTTTCTTTAGAGTTTTTTTTACCGCTTGTCTTTCCTTATGACACTTCTTAGATCCCTCGCACCTGTGGTCCTACATTTGCGTCTTATTTTACGTTTAACATCATCAACATCTCATCTGAAACATCGGCGTATACGTCTTTCTTAACTGCTGTTACGAGATTATTGCCTTGCAGCAATAGCTTGAATAGTATCGCAACCTGTTCTTGTATTTTTTACTCCTATATAATTACCCACCTTTCCTGAGTTGAAAGAGCCTTGCACTTCTCCCATACTTGGCAAAAAAATCCCAAGGCCATAGTTCCCTCGACATTTTTTTCCCTCTGAATACCCTTTCTTCATCCATATTATTACAGGAGTACATTCTATATATGACTATCTTTACACTGGAGAAGTTTAGTTAAGGATGAAAATATTATCTGACTTGATCTCTTATATATATTTCCATTATCCTGTTAATACTGCAATCTGCCTTCTTTTCTATATGAACTTGCGCATAACGCCAATGCGCCGTATGTAAAGGGGAAGGGATTTCCTTCTACATCTTTTATATGAAATATGCGTACAGAGTCAAAATTTGACTATTTCAGATGGTAGCAGATAATGAACTTAGGAAATGGTACTAACTTTACCTCTGGGGGAAAATACTACTCTTAAATAAAGGAGCTTTAGTATTACCAACATATTTGATGACCAATTATATTTGTATATACATAAGCCATACCTGGGTTGTTGAGCATCTCGGATGGGGTACATGTTTTTTCATGCAGTACTCGAGTCTTGCTTTTCTTTTTGTTCATGCCAAGTCAAGGTTTTATTCTCCACAGAGTATAACCCTTTTCAACATAGTAGGGATATCATAAAAGATGTCTAACCATCCGTTGCGCTCACGGACTACGAATATGTTTACGCTGCCATGGTTAACGTCTGAGAAAAAACATATCACGTTCTCGCACAGGTTTCCACTTACTTTTGATCTTAAAGATATTATTACTTTTATTCATAGGGTTGCGCCATCTTCAGTTTGTTTACAAGATCCTATAAATAATACTTCATATCAAATCGAGAACGTATTAAATGGACAATAGCAGGCACGCGACTTAAAATGATGACCTACGCAAAGTAGATCTTCAAAGAAGTATTGCGTTTTGTGCAATTTCCTGGACATAGGCAGATTCACGAGTTCTTTATCACTATGTAATATAGTTTCAACACCATTCTACACTTTGTACACCCCCATCCAGAATAGATGTTGAGGCAAATTTTCTATGCCCGTATTTAATATCATTTCACATGAACTCCTACATCGTATGCCTCTTTTTCAAGTTGTATAGGATTCATAACACAGTTGTAAATTCTACTTATATATATATATATATATATATAAGAGCAGCTATAAATGTTTGGTCTTAATCTTTCTTTGAAATGCAATGTTTGGTGACAATAAAGAATGATTAATAGATCTAACTTACAAATATCTTCATAATTTACAACCGCTACAAGCATGGTGCAAAGGAGGTTGCTGTTGCACTTCAGATGGTGGAATGCAAAATAGATCAGGTTCACTTCTTTACTCCGAAAGTCTCAACAAGACAGCTCCTTCCTGACACTCTCTTTCGTGTAATATCACGAATTCTCCAATCCCGTTCGTCTTGTAGTTCACTCAACGGGGTCCAGTTGTGGGTGCAAAACCTCGGTAATCCAACTTAGACACACGGTTAAATCTGCGTAGCGCTGAAGGTTCCCACACTCACTGACACCACAGCTGACTGTCTGGCACTCTCTTTTAATAAATTCCGAGCTCAAGCAATGACACTCGTTACACGGGACCTTTAGATATAACTTAAATAGCGATGTCTCCACAGATGATAGACAGAAAAAAATTATATCAAAATCCATATTTCTATCACTCATTGACCCAATAATGAATTATTATTTCGCAAATTAATTTAGTTTGACCTGATATTATTCCTTAAAAACTTATGTAAATTGAAAATGATAATTTTTAAATTAGATTTTAATCTTTAACGAAACTTCTGAATTTAATATTAATAAATAACTGAAATTGGAAGGAAATACTTCATATCGCGTGGAAAATATTGATACGCGGTCGAATGATTTAATTTTAATCAAACTGCTTCATATAATATACTTTACATTGCGTATGATATACTTAACATCGAAACGCAAAGCTATGAAATTGTTTGTGTCAAAGTCTGTATTGGTTAAAATAGTGACCCATAAGACATTTTATTTTATTTTCCTTTTTAATATTTTACAATAATTTTATATTTAATAATGAGAAAAAGTATAATTAAAATTTTTTATATATCATATTAATATTTTTTTATTCAATTTCGCTTTATATTAAAGTTATTTTTATTTACTATATAAATTAAACTAGAAAGTTGTTTTTGTTAGCGTGGCAAATACTGATGTAATAATACCAGGCCGTTTATAATATATATATATATATATATATATATATATATATATATATATATATATATATATATATATATATATATATATATATATATATATATATATATATATATATATATATATATTTATGTTGTTATTAAATAAATATATATATATATGTTAAGATATATATATATATATATATATATATATATATATATATATATATATATATATAGTATATAGTATAGTATATATATATATATATATATATATATATATATATATATATATATATATATATATATATATATATATATATATATATATATATATATATATATATGAGAAATTTTACATTTCTTATGACAGTGAAATTTAACATATAATGGGTTTACTTTGGCGTTATACAGTATGTTGGCAAGAAATAAAATATAATATATTGATGATGTAAAATATTATATCCTTGATGTTTCAATCACAGTGATGTAAAATTTTCGCTCCTGAGAAGAACCGGCGTTGATGGAAAATTTTATGTCAACTTGATATAATTTTTTTTCTGCGTAAACAATCTCTCCGTTCATAATTGTTTGCTTCTTAATAAGGGAATCCGTCTATAATCTCTTAAGTATGCTTCTTTTAACTTCGCTTATAATTAGCACAATTATCACAATCACGAAACTCGTATCCCACGAAGCAAAATCAAATGAAAAGACTGTTTTGAACTAAAAATCCATCTGGCTTCACCGACAATTTAGCTTGTTCATACTTTCTACAAAGTCACCCTATCACAATATATATATATATATATATATATATATATATATATATATATATATATATATATTTTTATAAAAAAATATAAATATATCTTTTATATATATATATATATATATATATATATATATATATATATATATATATATATATATATATATATATATATTTTTATATATATGGGGAGTTTTATATATTTAGTTATATATATATATATATATATATATATATATATATAGTATATATATATATATATATATATATATATATATATATATATATATATATATATATATATATATATATATATATATATATATATATATATATATATATATATATATATATTATATATAAATATATATATATATATATATATATATATATATATATATAGTAGTATACACCACATTTCGAACCCAAGTTATCTAACCGCAAACCGCAAGGTCATAATTGGAACCTATGCTAGAACACAAAACCGCAAAACTGATAAGAAGGCGAAGAATAGAGAGACTTCAAAGGATGCCGCCGAGGGCTAAAAGGACACATGTTCCTATAGGCTATAGGCTATAGGCTATATGATATAGGCTATATGATATAGGCTATATGATATAGGCTATATTCTAGCTTCTAGCACGTGCCGACCTATATTGTAGAATACACCGGTCTTAGTGTCTACCCCTAGGTTGTAATAAGGTATGAGGAATCGAATGGTGTATATTAGAAGGTGCTAGGATGCCGCCGATGGTTAAAAGGACACATGTTCCTATATTCTAATTTCTAACGTCATAGAATACACCCGGTATTAGTGCCTACCCCTAGGTTATAGGGTACGGGGAGTCGATTGGTGTGTATTAGAAGGTGCTAGGATGCTTCCTTCTATGAGTTATTACCCTACCCCCCTTTTCTAGCCTTTTCTAGCATGACATATCCTACGTCATAGAATACACCCGGTATTAGTGTCTACCCCTAGGTTATAAGGTATGAGGATTCGATTGGTGTATATTAGAATGTGCTAGGTTGGTTCCTTCTACGAGTTATTACCCCACCCCCCTTTCTAACCCTTCTAGTACGATATATCGTATGTGACAGAACATATCCGATATAGGCATCGATTAGTACATAATCGACACTGCTGAATCGATTCCTGTGGTTTACGACGGGATCGATTCACTCCTAACAAGAGTTAGTATTAGATATTACCCTACCCCCCTTGATGGCGTATTGCAATCCAACATTGCAATGTTGCATGCAATGTTGCAAATGTTGCAAACAAAATTTGCAACATTTTGCAACATTTTGCAACATTTTGCAACATCGTTATTTTGGCGTATTAACACGTTTTAAGGGTCAAATTATAGGTTTTCGGGTGCGTAGAAGCGTTTTCCGGGGTCAACGACGCGATTGGATCAAAACCCGAGGCCCTGGCGCACCGCACCGCCCCGCACCGCGTCACATCATCTTTTTCGCTTTTGCCGTCTCGATTTTCTATATCTCAGCTACCTTTTTTTCTGACTATCACATTTCGAACCTATGTTAGAATCCGCAGCCAAACTATGGTCTTCCAAGGGTCATATATATATATAGCATATATATATATATATATATATATATATATATATATATATATATATATATAGTAGTATATATATATATATATATATATATATATATATATATATATATATATATATATATACACGCTTTTTTTACCCCTAGAGAGAGGGGGTGCGCCACGTACGTGTCTCCCCCCCCTTAATTACGGCCTTTAACCCCCTTTTTTTAGTTAGCTTACCCTCTTTTTGATGTTTTGACCTTGATATTTCGGTCTTGACCTTGATATTTCGGCCTTGATACCGTATCAAGGCCTGAAATTGACCTTTCATAAAAGTTCGTGAGGAATTAAGTGAGATTAAGTCGAGCACATGTAGGTATCTGACGCAGTACCTGTTGTAGGGAACTGTCCTAACATGAGGTCATGTAGGTATCTGCCCTAATTTGAGTTCCTGTATGTAACTATCCTAACCTCACACACACACACACACCTACACCTACACACACACACACACACACTCGATATTTTGATGCCTCAACTTTGATACCTCAACTTTGATGCCTCAACTTTGATACCTCAACTTTGATGCCTCAACTTTGATGCCTCAACTTTGTTACCTCAGCTTTGATGACTCATCTTTTTATGTCTCAACTTTGATACCTCAACTTTGATACCTCAGCTTTGATGCCTCAACTTTGATACCTCAGCTTTGATGTCTCAACTTTGTTGTCTCAACTTTGATGACTCATCTTTTGATGTCTCAGCTTTGATGACTCATCTTTGTTACTGGAAAAAAGAAGGAGGAGGAGTAAGAAGAAGAAGAAGAAGAAGAAGAAGAAGAAGAAGAAGAAGAAGAAGAAGAAGAAAGAAAGAAGAAGAGTATATTTAGTTAGAGGTCGTATACACACAGTCTTACATTTTTTTATTTCAATCAGGTCTTTTATTTATAGAAAAGCTGTTTCATTACCAAAGTTAAAGTTAAAGTTAAAGTTATAGATAAAAAGTTAAAGTTAAAGTTAAATTTTCATATTGAAGGATAAGATTTACATTTTTCATGTATTAAATACAAATGGTTTTTGAAAAACATTTTTGTTTTTCAAAAAACATTTTTGTTTTTTGAAAAACATTTTCTTTTGATGAAAAACATTTTTGTTTTTGAAAAACATTTTTTGTTTTTTGAAAAACATTTTTGTTTTTTGAAAAACATTTTTTAAAAAACATTGTTTCTAGAAAAAAAGTTGTCAAATTTCCACGAAAAACATGATTTTAGGGACCATAAAGCAATAAAGCAGTAAAACACTACAGCAAACAGCCACCAGGGGGTCCCCACCCACCCTCACCCCCCTCGTGTTTTACTGTTTTACTGCTTTACCATACTTATTATTAATAAAAATATATACATCCCTCATTTTTCTTCTATAAACTTAAACATTTCATCATATACACCATGTTTTTTTTCTCTCTCCTACATAAACACAGCATAATAATAATAATTTTTGCATAAACATAAAAATATATATATACTATGTATGAACTTAGCATAGTAAGAGGATGAGGTAAAACAAGATTTTTTTAAAAAATAATTTTACTGAAAAAGTGCATTATTTAAATATAAAGAATATATATATATATATATATATATATATATATATATATATATATATATATATATATATATATATATATATATATATATATATATATATATATATATATATAAATATATTTATATATATATATATATATATTAACGAGATTTACATAATGTTGTTTAAGGCTAAAGAGTATTTAAATATTACAGAACACATGCACATACACACAAGTTTTTTAATATATATATTATATATATAAAAATAAAAAAAATATATATATATATATATATATATATATATATATATATATATATATATATATATATATATATATATATATATATATATTAACGAGATATACAATGTTGTTTACATACAGATATATTTTTAAAATATTACAGAACACAAGTTTTTAAATATATATATATATATATATATATATATATATATATATATATATATATATATATATATATATATATATATATATATATATATATATATATATATATATATATATATTTTATATATATATTTATATATATATATATTTATATATATATAGTATAAATATATATTTAGTATATATATATTTATATATATATATATATATAGCACCTTCTTTTAAGATGAGAGGTAGAAATGGTGCCTAGAAGAGGTTTATGTTGAGTAGAAAGCCATTGTGATAGTTTGTAAGTATTGTTGTTTGTGTTCTGAAAATGATGCGTAAAGATATGTTTTGTTTGTGTATTTTTGGTACTCCATAGAATTGGAAAATGTTAGTCATGTATGCTTGGAGGTGTTTGCTTAGGTTGGGTTGGTTTTTAAGTATTTGGTTGAGTTGAGAGTTGAAGGTTGTTTGTGAGTTAGTGTGTGTTTATTTGGTTAATTTTTCATATGTGTGGGCATATGTGAGGAAAAATTTGTTTATATAATCAGTACTATTTAAAATGACAATATTGTTGTTACCTTTATCTGCCCTGGACAATATGTGGTTATTGTTCTTTAACGAAGTCAGAGCTTGATAAAATTTCTCGGAGAATTGTGGCGTGTTGTCACTTAAAAATGCATTGAATAGCATTCCTGTTAAAAGTTAGGCGTTATAATTTGTATTACTTTCGTTTCTTTTCCGAGTATCTAAGTCCTGAATAATTTAGGCTATGGATCTTTATTATTTAGTATATAGTTGGAGATATTTACGATAGCATTAGGATTCGAATTCTGATGCCAAGGACTATTGGAGTAAATTAAGTTAAATTTCCGTTTTAGTTGTTGTGCCTTATGGAAAACTGCTTCTTCTTTTTCTTGGTGTATTGATTCACACAGATATAAAATTTACAATAGAAAATGCCAACCACAACACACTACCTTTCTTAGACACTTTATTAATATTAGATCACAACACTAAACATTCTTTTACCGTATACAGAAAGCCCACCTCCAAGAAGGTTTATGTTCACCTGCCTACCTAAACCAAGAAACAGAACTTCTAAAAACCACATTCCAAAAACTAAAATATCCTCCTCATATAATCAATCAAGCATATAAAAACAAATTCTACGATGTAAGCAATACCAAACACAATACCCATCCCAAACATAAACCACCATCACATACAAAAATTACTACCACCTCACTTACAACTAGTTCCCTCAAATAATATTAGTATAAAAACTGTACTAAAACCCCCGAAATTCAAAATAAACGACCCTCCATGCATATACAAGATCCCCTGCAATACTTGTAACAATCAATATTTCGGTGAAACCATAGATTTAAAACTCAGAAAATACCAGCATAAATACGATCTAAGCATACATAATGAAAACTCAGCCTTAACACACCATAGACTCAACTAGTGTTGGCCTATCACCGGATTTTTGAGCACCGCACCGCTCCGCACCGGGAGGTCGTGCACTAGCACCGCACCGCACCACCCGTCTTCGTCGTCATGTTTGATTTAACCTAAAATATGTAATTCGAGATAATAAACGCAATTAATCTTGCAATACCTAGCCAAACCTAACCTAACTGCAAAATTACAAATGCATGGCAGCCCTAACCTTATAAATGCATGAGAGCCCTAACCTTATAAATGCATGGCAGCCCTAACCTTATAAATGCAGGGCAGTAATAAGCGTATATATATATATATATATATATATATATATATATAAATATATATATATATATATATATATATATATATATATATATATATATATATATATATATATATATATATATATATATATATATATATATATATATATAAATATATATCTTACCTGTGCTCATGTGCTTTTAATTGCATTTGTATGAGCACCTGTAACCTCGTCTTTAAACGTGATCGAATGTTTGACCTTCAAATGGTAAAATTTCGACTGGTCAATGTCGTTATATCCTTCCAACAATTGTTGCAGTTCTATATTTTGCTCTATAATATGTGCAAGTGGTAGTGCATCTCTTTTCTTAACTGGTACAAGAAGCACAACCTTGAACATCTTTCGACCCCTCCGAAAGCCCACTGTTATTGAACATATCTACCTTTACGATATTTTGGTTTCGTAAATATTAACTCATCTATCTCAACAATGTTGTTAAAACCGCTTATTTTAGAACTATTGTCTATGCAATGTAAAATGCAGACTTCCCGGCAAAGGTTAAACCAATCTATTAGTCTTTTTACTAA
>JABUQX010138106.1:0-20902 GCA_015478945.1 Trachelipus rathkii | reverse complement strand
ACCAATTAAAGAAACCAACACACTTTCCTGGATCGTCCCAACTAATTCTTTGAACACACTTGACCTATGTTTCACCATCACTAGTCCTTCTCTCTCTTTAAATACACCACCTTCGCTCCCTATGAATCTGACCATAACTCTTATATCTCTTAATTTTTAATACTTTTTCTTCAACAGGTCCATCCTGCCCTGTGCGCCCTTTCCGGTGAACTTTGACTGCTGATTAGGGGGCTTTGCGCCGTTTCTACGCTTAACTATACTGGAATGACCGTTAATTTAGCTGGGCTTGCCGATGGTGGGGAGTTGTAATTACGGATGAACAGGTTCATTCTTCGACAAGTCTTCTCATAATCCATGGTTCGATCACGGTTCTCGCCATTCAGGCTAGAGACAATGCATATCGGGAATGGAAAATCTATCACTCGCTAATTTCATTCAGCCAGAAATCGCTGCAATACTGACGAGCAAAGCGGGCTTTCATCAAACGAGAGTGCGCTAACCCTGGTTCTCCTACTGACAAATCTTCTGGCCTCTGCCAAAAATATCTCCAACAACTTATAAATCTACCTTCCTCCTCTTATTCGATCTGATGTTCTGTTGCTAACTTCCTCCTGGTGCCACCCTTCGGCCTCCTGTTCCCTCAACTCAACCCTGACCATTCTGCATTCTCTTCCTCCTCCTTCTCTTCAGGTGTCCTATGCCTCTTTGCTTCGGGAGATTACATTTTGATCGGGTCTATAGTTCTCTTTGAAATCTTATGAACGTTAAGAAGGTGGGTGGCCTGGCATTTCTCCTCGAGTTTTGAGGGAGTGCAAGCCCATGCTGGGCCCCTCTCTCAACTATATTCTCTATGTCTCTATACTAGCACTTTCCTCAGTGTTGGAAGCCGCATATGTCCAACCTATTCCGAAAAAAAGCCGCTCTCTGATTTTTCTAACTATCGCCCTATAGCTCAAACTTGTAATATATCTAAGATCTTTGAAACCTTCTCTCAACTCATTTCTTAGGTCATCCAACTCATTCCTCTTCCGACGGCCAGTACGGCTTTCTGGTGCTCGAGGTCTACCAGATATACTACTATCTAACAGATTTATGGTTTTCACCCTTGTGAATTACGGGAAGACTGGTGTGGTGGCGCTTGACATATCCAAAGCATTTGACCGGGTATGGCACAGGTCACTGCCTCCAAGCTCCCCTCCTTGATTTCCTTCCTTGCTTACTCATGTTCAGCTTCTTGCAAAATCGCCCAATATCGGCTAAGTGTTGATGGGCTTAATTACTTCTTCTGTCAATAGGTGTTCCTAGGTTCTGTCTTATCTCACTTTTATTCGTTTCTTCAGTTAATGACCTCTCTGCACATCTAACTCTATCCACTCATACTGATGACTTGACCTTCATTCTTTCAACTCATTTCAATTCTTGCTCCATCTTTTACTTCTAGAATTGCTTCTCGTCTTAATTTTTCCGATTCCATTCTCGCTGATATGGATAGAATTTCCTAGAATGTCCCCAACCCGTGAAATTTAATTCTTAAACCCAACTTCACAAATCTCCCCTCTCAAGACACTCTTCTAACTTTCCTATCTCTTCTGACGGTTCTCTCGTCTCTCCTAGCAGGACAATATAAACATCCTTTGGCCTTAACATAACAAAAAAATGTCTTGAAACCTCACATCACAATGGTTGCTAGGTATTTCAAAGAAACTGAGAGTTCTGTTTAGACTGCGAGACTTTTCCTCTTCTCAGTTACCCCAGCTATACAAGGGTCTCATCCGCCATTGTATGGAGCACCGCCTTACATTTGGGGGCTCCAGGTTTCCCACCTGGCTTTTAAAGTGTCGAGTCAAAGGCAAAAGACTTATAAACTGGTCCTGTACTCTCTAGTTCACTTGACCCTCTTTGCGGCGATGTTGGTGCTTTATCTCTTTCTATAGGGTACCGTAGCGGTGTGCTTCGAGGCTTTGCCACCAAGTGTGCCACCACGTTTAAGGACGCCCTGTAGCACAAGGGGTGCTGTGTCGGCATGTGATTTGAGTTGATATTAGCAACTCCAGACTAGTTGGCTGCGGTTCCTTCTTTCCTGTTACCTCTGTTCTATGGAATTCTCTTCCATCTTCTGTGTTTCCTACTCAATTTAATCTCCCTCACTTTAAAGCTCGAGTGTCTGTGCTCATCTGCGTAATTTGGAGTTAGTTGAATTTTTGCTGGATTTTAACACTCTCATTGAAAAAGGCATCACTACATACACTAACTACAAAAAAGCTAACTGGCCAGCATTCACTGACCATATCGAAACCCATATTAACCCCACACCAATCCATGACACAACATCCCTACACACCTCCATTATTCAATTAAATAACTTAATCACCAAATCAGCTAACCTATACATACCCAAAGGCCACAGAAAATCCTATAACCTCAAACTCTCCCCTGAAATCAGCCAACTCATTAAACAAAGAAACTCCCTTCGAAAAATTAGACCATATACCCCACTCATCACTAACCAAATAACAAACCTCAATGCCCAAATCACCAAATCCTATAACCACCTAATACAATTAATAAATTTTTAGAATACTTACAATCCAACATCTCACGCATTGATAATAAGAAAACCTGGCAAGTCATCAAAAAAGCTAAATAACTCTCGAAACAACCCTCCCTCCCTTCTCCAAAACAACAATCAGACCGCCTAGCAAAACATTATGCTAACATTTCTCGCAAACCAACCCACCCCAATAACAGGAAAACAAAAAAACAACTCAGAAAACTCCCCTCAGACCTCAACTCCCCACCCCCTTTTACAACTGAAAGGATATCAGAAACTATCAAAACCCTCAAAAACTCACCAGCTACAGGACCAGACTCAATCTCTAACCTACATTTAAAACACCTCGGTGAAAAAGCACTTCTCCTTATCACAGAAATCTTCAACAAATCCTGGCAACTTAACTATATACCCTCAATCTGGAAACAAGCATTCATACTACCAAAACTCAAACCAAAAAAAGACCCCAACTCCCCCTCCTCTTACTGCCCATCTCCTCCTCTCCTCAATCAGTAAAATTGTTGGAGTAAAAACACACACAAACAAAATCTCCCTCTCTACCCTCCCAGATTTCCAACATGGCTGAGCAACCACCACAACCAGCTTCTCCCTTACCTCTCACCCAACATTATCATCAATGCTTCAACCAACCTCATCCCATAGATCCATTCTCACAGCAATCGACATCAAAGCCTTTGACACCGTCCCCACATTTAATCTTATTCAAAATATCCTTCAATCCCCCCTAGAAAATCATGACAAATGGCTTTCTAATTTTCTCACTAACCGTTTTGCTAAGGTTCTCTACAAAAACAATCTCTCCCACTCCATTAAATTACAAAAATGGCGTCCTAATATGGCGCTATTCTCTTCTTTCAATTTTTTCTAACAGCAGACCTGCCCATCCCTTCCCACCCAATCCATCAAACTTATCACATACGCAGATGATATCCGCCTCATTTCCCAACATCCAGACATAAATATAGCCACTATCACAATTCTGAAGAATATTACAAAGAATAGAAACATGGTTACCTCCATCAGAATACTGCCTCCCTATAAGTCCTCCTTATTACCCTAACCACCAACCACTCAATCTTTCTTTATCTACTCCAATAGTTTTCCCCATCAAATAACCCTCCCCTAAACAAAACTCCAAAATATTAGGTCTTACCTTATGACACACATGGACATCTTCCCCACACACGACCAAATCACCATCAACCCAATGAAACCAAACACTCCTTCTGAACTCTTTTTTTTTCACAACACAACTCTTAGTGACAGGACAAACACCCTTTACCACTACTTCTAAAAACAACTCTCAGAACAAATATAAACTATGCTTCCCTGCATGGTTCCTCTGCACTGTCAAATCTGACACTCAAAAATTACAAATCACACAAATCACCGCCCTTAGAATTATCACTGGATGCACCTAACGGGCCTCCCTGTACTTCCAACATACGACGAGACTTACATCCTTCCTATCTCCACCCACCCGGAGATGGTAAGACCCACTTTTACCAGAACCCAACCAACCCACCCATGTCACCAAATATTCTCCAACCCTCCCCGACAGACCAAAACCCTCCTCACCAGCTAAATTTTATAATGACACTCCAACATTATTCTCCCCTCCTAATGGGTCATGGCTTTACAATATATTCACACAACTAATCCACGTACTTACAAAACCGCCCCAATTACAAATTGACAAAGTCCCCTCCCCAAAAATTTTCCCTATAGAAGAAACACTGTCCAGAAGAGGCCAAATTGACCTTGCCCGGAGCAGATCAGGTCACCACCCAAAACTCTTACAATATAAATATAGATTCAAACTAGACAATGTCACCTCCCCCACTTGCACCAGATGTCACATTTCCCAGGACACAATGGAGCACCTCCTTCTGGGGTGCACCGCCTCGACGCCCCAGCCGACTTCTACATCTTCCTCTCGACCTGTGAAACCCCAAGAGCGGTCAGCTTCCTGGAAGCAGGTGGACCCTCCAATTGGAGGTGGGCTAGACAGAAGTAGTATATAAATATATATATATATATATATATATATATATATATATATATATATATATATATATATATATATATATATATAGCTATATATATATATATATATATATATATATATATAAGGTTATATATATATATATATATTTATCTTTTAAATATCAAAATGCTTTTAAAGGTTAAATATTTATTACTTAGAATGCAGCAAAGCATGGGAGAGGCTGCTCCAGATGTATCCTGATATAGGTGACAAATGTGTATATTATATTGAAAAGATACTTGTGTTGGTAAGAAATCCTCCTTTTGTAATTTTTTGTTTTGTTGTAATATAAATATAGTTTCATTTCAATTTGCTCTCCAGAAACTTCTGATTTAATGCTTATTACAATTGATGCAATGACCAGACAAACTCCATAAACAACTCAGAACAAATATAAACTATGCTCCCGCATGGTTTCCTGCACTGTCAAAATCTAACCTGTGAATTACAAAATCACACAAACACTGCCCTCAGAATTTTCACTGGATGCACCAAACTACCCTCTATTCAATATTACATGATTTAGACTTACATCCTTCCTATTCCACCCAATTTGGGAGATGGTGGGGACTTCTCACTTTACCAGAAAACTTCTAAACTGATCCACCCATGTCACCAAATATTCCCCAACCCCTCACACAGACTAAAATCCCACCCTCCTCACCAGCTAAATTTTATAATGACATCTACAACATTATTCCCTCTCCTCCCCAATAAGTCATGGCTTACACATATCCATACACATCTAACTAACACGTACATACAAAATCCTGCCCCCAATAACTCACCCACTCTCCCCAAAAATTTCCCCTATAGAAGAAACTGTCCAGAAGAGGCTAAATTGACCTCGCCCGGAGCAGATCAGGTCACCACCCAAAACCTTTACAATATAAATATAGATTTAAGAAGATAATACCTCCCCACCTGCACCAGATGTAACATTTCCTAGGACACAATGGAGCACCTCCTTCTGGGTTGCTCCACTCATTCCCCCCGTGCCGACCTCTCTATATCTTCCCTTCTCGACCTGCAAGAAACCACCCAGAGCGGTGGCCGGCTTCCTGGAAGCAGTGTGGTCCTCCAATTGAGGTGGGCCAGGGCAGAACTAAGTAAGTAGAGAGAGAGAGAGAGAGCATATATATATATATATATATATATATATATATATATATATAGATATATAGCAGAAGATATATATATATATATATATATAGGCAGATACTAATAAGTAAGTAAGTATATATATATATATATATATATATATATAGATTTAGATTTCAATGCAAGAAATGAGGATGAGAAGAGACTAGGTGGAGAGAATGGAGGGACAGTATGGAGAGAGATAAGAAATACTTGAAAGGAAGACAGAGATTGTTAGTAAGAGAAATCAAAGATCTAAATATGTTTCAACAGATAAAATCCTAAGAATTCAAGATATAGATGAACAACACAGGAAAATTAGATCAAAGATCTATTATAGACTATATAATATAGTCTGATTATGGTTGTGAAAAAAACGGTTTATTGGACCAGGTTATAAGAACATCAAGGAATGGTAGGGAATTATTTTTATAAGTTTGAATACTGAATTTAATGTTAGGGTTAGTGTTGAGGAAATCAAGCATATTGGATTAATGTTGGAAGGAATAGATGTAAAATGTCATCCATATCTGTAAACATAATATTAGTAGAATAGTTAGGGAATATATGGATGGTTTCCTAAGAAGTTCCTAAGAAAAGATACTTGTAACAGAGAAAGTGGGAGAACCCATACTAAGACCAGAATTTTGTTTCAGAATAGTGTTATTAAATCGAAAAAGTTGTGTTCTAGGGTAATTAGGATTAATTATTTTAAAGTGTCAAAGGGAAATGGTAATATGAAATTGTTTTCACTACAAAACGCAGATGTTAGAGTGAAAGAAGGACAGGCACGAGGTGAAGAGTGAAGCTACCGCTCGTAAGGGAGGCTGATGTTTTTGGTTTTGATGATGAAATCTTCAGAATTGTGAAGGTGTGATGATGAGATGTCCAACAAGAGGGAAGAGCTGTTTAGCTAGCCATTTGACACCTCATAGGACAGAACTGTAGAGAGATGATAGGCGGGAGAGGGTATTAGGTTGTGGGTTTTGTAGTATTCCATAGAATTTGAAAGGCAAGGAGGTGGCTTTTTAAACATTGTGTAGGTGAACATGTCTGAAAGAATGTTTTTGCTTATGACAGTTCATTTGAAAGTTTTAAAAGGGATTAGTGAGGAGTGAATGTAAGTGTTGTTACTGAAAGAGTAGATTAAATAGATTTATGTAGATAGTTTGGGTTTTGTTAAGTATAAATCCATATTATTACATTTGTTGGATCTTGTACTATGATATTGTTGTTGTTTGTAAGTGAATAGAGAGCTGTGCAAAATTAGGGCAGTTTTCTGTTTATTTAGGAATTGAAAATCTTATGAATAATTAGTCCTTCCATGAAATCCAGAGAGTGAGATTCTTCTTTGAAATTAGTTTTATATTTTTCAAAGTCCACAATAAATTTCGAAATCGGGTTCAAATTTTGTAGAGAAAATGAGTCTGTAGCCCAAAATGATTTTTGATCCACTAATAGTTCTAATTGATTTATTTGCTGATGTTATTAAATTAGAATTCTTCACCCAAACACTATTTATAATAAAAAGTATTAAATTTGTTGTTGCTAAGCTTCTGCCATGATGATAAAAATCTTCGATGTGCAATGAGGTCAGCGAATATAATTATATTTGGGTTCTGCTTCATAACACGACCTTTGAAAATTCTTTTATATTTAAAACTCTTTCTTTGTCCGAAAACGAGTTTAATTTCTTTCTTGATAGTTGAAATTTTGCTACAGTTAAATTTCTTTGAAAAAGGTTTATTATCATTTGCTGAAAGACTGTTAGCAATACAGAGTTCAGGTAACTAATTTTTTAGGTAGTTTTGATGAATGATTCGAATCTTTAATACAGATGAATCATCGATCTGTATTTGAGAAATTTTTTCCTGATAATAAAATTGTAGTTGATGATATCGGCCATCTGAATGTAGATAAATTTATCTCAAATGATCAAGCAGCGATTAGGTATATAGAAGCTTTCTATATAGGAATCTGTTAATAATTTAGAAGGAAAGTCACTATTTAATAATTTACTTAGCACAAATTTTCGTTTCTTTTCTGAAACCTCATTAAGTGCTGGGTGTTGTAAGACTAAAATTAAATTTAATATTAACAATAGAAATCTAAAAAGTAATTTATATTTTAGATTTCTATTGTTAATATTAAATTTGGGGTGCGAATACTAAGGTAAAAGTGACAAGCATGAAGAAACTTAAATTTAATTCTTGGTATATATATATATATATATAGAGTAGTATATATATATATATATATATATATATATAGAGAGAGATATATATATATATATATATATATATATATATAGCATATATATATATATATATATATATATATATATATATACTTGTGGGAAAGATAGTGCATGTGAATCTAATTTCTAATTTTGGGGGTGTGTGCCACTGGTGCTTGGGAACCAATTGCTGTAGAGCAACTAATAAAAACTTCACTAAGTACCAAACTCTACTCTTTGTATATTCCATACTTTCTTTTTTTTTTACCTATATTATATTTACTGCATTTTAATTGTTAAAACCCTAAAACATTTTGATATACATGAAGATTTGGAAATAAATTTTGGCCTTTTGTTTTTTTTTTTTTTTTTTTTTTTTTTTTTAAACGTGTCTTTATTTTAAAAAACGAACACATTTTTTTTTAATCCCAACCCTAAGTCTGATAGTAGGCTAACAAGTAATGTGAAAGGATACCTGGAGTAAATAATATATTCGAATCATGATTATATTGAGTATAGACCTAGATAGAAGACAGATGTTGCAGAATAAAGAAAAGAGAAATGGGATTAAAGTGAGTCATTGAAGGAGTAAAGATACAGGGAATATATTGAAATAATAAGTCAGAAACTAGAACAATTAGAAGGAATAGATAGGGGGAGATACAAGAAAAAGTAAAAAGGGCTGCAGAGGGAGACCCTGGGTAGATGGGTAGGAGGAACGAGGAAAAGACAAGAGGTGGTGGACTAAAGAAGTGAAGGAGTGAAGGAGGCAATAAAGAGGAAAGCAGTATTGATGAGAAGGTGATTGAAAATAGAACTACACAGGAAGGCCCAGTATATGGAGGTAAGAAATGAAGCAGAGAGAGGAAAGGGAAGAGTAGCAAAAGGTAAGTAAAGAGAGAGTAAGTAAGAAATGACAGACATGGAGGGCAAAAGGAAGAGATTTTTTAGACTGACAAAACAAAAGAGGATCAAAGAGGAAAGTAAAAGCAATATCAAGATAAGCAAGGTGAATTTTTGGTGAGATCAGCAGACAAACAGAGATGAACGGGAATACTCTGAGAACTGGAAAATAAACGTACAAGCAGAGGGATTGTGAGAAAGATAGTTAAGGGGAGGGGGTGAAATCACTAGAGGAGTTGGAGGTGACCTATATAATGAAGATGAAGATACAATTCATAGAACTACAAGAGAGAGAGAAATGAAAATTTCTCAGTCTGTTCAAACAGGAAAAGAACGAGAAAGAAGTACCAGAGGGTAGGTTAATCATAGTTCCACATATAAGGGGGAAAGAAGATAAGGTGGGGACTGTGAAACCACAGGTAAGATTATTCTTGTTGACCACTTGGCAAAACATATGAGAGAATATTTGAGAAGGGTAGTAGAGCCCAGACTGGGAAAGAGCACAATATTTAGAAAGAACAGAAGGCAGACCCTTGTTCACTCTTGAGAATTAGTTGGGTGCTGCATGTTGAGAACATAATAAACGATATATGTAGCTTCTTGTAGTTCTAAGAAATGCTTGGATTCAGTGCCTATGAGGGATTTATAGAAAGTAAGAAAGAGAATACAGGCATAAAAGTTGAGAGAGGATTATGAGAGAGTTTGTATAAAAAAATGTAACAAGAACAGAATATGAGAATAAGGGAATGGTTTGAGATGAGAAACTGAGTCCAATGGGAAGTGTTGTCACCACCTTGTTTAGAAGCGAGATCTGGATGTAGTGACAAAGAAGGCAGAGAGAGGGATAGATTTGACTGTGATATTTCATAGCAGATGACTATGTGCTGGAGCTAAGAGGAGATAGGTTGAGAGATGGTGACATGTTGTTAATAGGCTTACAGAGACTCTGTCTGACTATGAACGTGTAAAGTCTGGAGACTTGGTGGTTAGTAGGAGAGCTGAGAGATGAAGGACTGAGGAAAGATGAGGATTTGCAAATACTTTGGTGGAGTATTTAGAGGAGAGGAAATGTACAGGGAGATAACAAGTAGGGATAGTTTGGGGTATGGGGAAGCTGTAAGAGCAGGATACCCTATATCGAAAGATAGAAAAATGAGATATTCGACGAGATGTTAACACCGATTCTAGTATAAGGGGCAGGGACATGGAATACGACCACAAGAGAGGATAGTAGAATACAGTCGGCAGAGATGTATGTTTTAAGAGTGATAGTGGGAAAAACTAGAAGAGACAGACAAAGAAACTTAAGAATAAGGGAGGAGGTTGGAGTGAAGTTGCTATACAAATAAAAATGGATGTAGCCAGATTGAGGTGGTGGGACACCGGGAGAGGACAGGAGGAGAGAGGGCTAAGAGGAGATAGGAGGGAGACCATAGGAAACAAACCAAGAGGAAGACTTAGGAAAGATGGGAGAGCACGGTGGAAGACTTGTTGAGAAGACATGGATTGCTGTTCCTGCGGGAGTTGAGAGAAGAGGGAGCCCTATGGGAGAGATTAAGATGAAGAAGAGCTCTGGCTCCGTTGACAGGGTCTTGAACCTTCCTGGGAGCGGCTGTAAGTTGTGTATATATATATATATATATATATATATATATATATATATATATATATATATATATATATATATATATATATATATATTTATATATATATATATATATATATATATAAAGCAGGTTATTGTTATATTATATATATATATATATATATATATATATATATATATATATATGATAAAACTTTCCAAAAATGCAAATATATGAAACAAATAAATAACTACTTACATTTTGCAAAAGAAGTTCTGAATCATTTTGACGATTAACAACAATTATTACCACTATTAAAACTATGTCTATACAAAAAGTCTTTTATATAATGTCAAAGTCATTAGATTGGTGAAGGGCCCTAATACCGCACTTCTTCTACTTATATATAAAAGACTTATAAAAAAAATATTTTATCCTTTTTACTTTCTGCATAATCATAAATTCAACAATTTTAGAATATAATCAGTTCTTTCACTAAACTTGTTTTTTTTAAAAATACTTTTTCGCATATTTACATTCTTAGAAAGTCCACCCCAAAACAAATCATTGTTTTTGCATATATTAACTGAAATAGGAAATATCAAAACTTTAAAAACACATTAAAAAAAAAACTAAAAAAAAATATAAAATCCAAAATCCGCGACGTTTTCTTGTAGAAAAGTCTTCTAAATAAAAATGGCTGCCAGTCTACTCCCGTAGTTAGAATGACGTTCTCCACAAGACTGAAAATAAAATCAATCTAATTCTATTTTCTTACTCCCTCTAATCTCCTCCTAATCTATTATCTTTAATAAACTCCAGATTTTATTATTACTTTTCTCTTTGGTTAATCCGTCAGCAATTTGGTCTCTGTTGCTTATCCATTCTATGTTATTAACTATACCATCCTCCAATTTAGATTTGATATTCAACATATCTATTCTTAACATTCTATTTTTAACTCCAGATTCTGACTGAATATTATCACGAAGAGATTTGCAATCTGTTTTAACGATTATCTCTACTTTAAAATCTTCCTCAGTCATCACATTTAATTCTTCCCATAAGAATTTTATATACTCAGCCCATTCTATTGCTTCTACCATACTCATAGTTTCACCAGCTAAGGTGGATCCTACAACTCTTTTCGCTAATTTTTACTATCTCTTAATAATACACATTAACCAATTTGAGTTTTACCTTCATCAATATTTCCAAAAGATGCGTCAGGATAAACTTCTAGAACTAATTTTCCCTTTTTTAATTTCTCTATTACAAACTCAGTTTTTATCCTTTTTGTTTTTTCCACTACTTTATTTATTTCCTTCATATTATGACCATTCGCACATTGCATATTTCTACCTAGTTTACTTACAGAAAAGCTCAACTCAGGCCTAGTATGCTGTGCTAGCCAGTTAAGTTTTCCTAATACAGAACGATAAGACGTCTGTTCTTCCTTATTCAAATCTTCATCCAAATTCTTTCTTTTTTCCATGTCGATTTTCTCTAATTTCTCTTGTATATATTTATTCTGATCCATTATAATGTCATCATGTTTTTCGCTTATATGAATTCCTACATATTGAAAATCTTCTCTCATTATACTACCATTAATCTTTCCAATTATTTTTTCATGGAAACTCTCTTCACCTCCATAAATCATGTCATCAACGTGAATTCCCATTATTCCTATCAGTTTACCATTTTCCTTCCAAAAAAAAATTGTTTTTTCTACTTTACTTTTCTCACCTCCTGTTTCTTTTATTATTTCACTCATACTGTCATACCAACTTCTTGCAGCATCATTTAAACCATATACTGCCTTCCGGAGTTTCCAAATTTTTTCTGTATTTGCTTCTTCTGGTGGTACTAAATATACATCTCTTTTAAAGTGTTTTCCTTGAAGATAAGCAGTTTTAACATCTAAAGTATTTATCCTCCAATCATTCATTTTTATTATTGTCAGTAGAATTTTTAAACCTTCAGGTGATAAAGTAGGAGATTCACAAGCCACACTTTCTTTGTCGATTTTTTCCATGAATCCCTTAGCAACTAGACGGGCTTTACAATATACCCCCCCTTCTTTTTCTTTTTGACTTATTATCCATCTTGTTCTTCTCATGTTTTTATTCAAATCTACCCTCTTCATAAACTTCATTTTCCTTCCAGCTTAAAAGTTCCTTTTTTGGGCATTTTTTACTCTTTCGCCATTTTTCCAGTCTTCCATTTCTCCTAAATATATTTCTTCATCATCCATTATGGCTATTTCTTCCTCATTCTCGGTTATATTTTGCTTCATCTTTTCACTAGTTTTTTCTTTCACATCATAATCTTTTAGGTTTATCCATTCTTTTTCCTCATTGTTTTCTCCTATAATATTATAAGAATATTTTATTTTTACCTCTTTTTTTTTCTCCACTACTCACAATTTTAATTCTTCTCCAACTTTCTTCATCCGGTTGTTTAACCATATATTCTCCTCCTATCTTTAATTTTGATATATTCAAGACTTTGTCTTGGTCATTCTCCTCCTCTTCCTCCTCCTCCTCGCTATCTTCACTACTATTTTCCTCTTCTTCACTCGATGAGTTCTCCTCACTCTCATCTACTTCATCTTTCTCATGATTTCTCTTTTGTATTCTTGTTATATGCACTTTGTTAATTTCTTTCATGTTACCTCCATGTCTCACCCACACTGTTTTTCCTTCTCTCCCCACCACTTTTGCGGGTCCTCTCCATCTGTTTTCATTCTTCTTCTTATAGAAAACTTTGTCTCCTAAAGCTGCCTCCTCAAGTTTATGATGTCTGACATTGTGTTTTAAAGCTCTTTTTATCCTATTCTTACAATCTACACTTTGCACTATTTCTTGTATTTTTTCTTGAATTTCCATAATCTCCTTCAACTTGATTCCTTCCCAATTTTCTTCCAATTGAGCCGGAGTGTACTCTTCTTCTTTTTTCATAGTTGTATTGTATATTCCGAACACTTTCTGTCTGGGTGAAAAACCACCAGTTAAAATTATCCCATTTCTAGCATTTACTATCCAATAAAGAGCCCATTTCTTTCCTCCTGTTTTTTCTTCTTTTACTTTTCTTAGACTTTCTTTCAGAATTCCTACCATTCTCTCGCATTTGCCATTACTCCACGGACTTTCACCTGCAGTGCTTAAAAGTTCGATGCCAAAACTATCTGTAAATTCTGTAAATTCCTTATTCTGGAATTCCCTTCCACCATCAGTTATTATTTTCTCTGGTGTACCGAAAATTCCTATCCAACTTTCCATTACAATTTCTATCATTTCCTCAGGTCTTTTACTTTTTATCCATTTTGCTTGACAGAATCTCGTATTCCAATCTATTAATACAAGAAATTTATCGCCGTCTATTTCACCAATATCTAATGCTATGAGTTCATTGAACTTCTTAGCTAAAGGCAAACCTACTACAGGTTTACTAGGAGTTTTTTTTAAATCTCTTACAAATATCACAATTGTCACATAGGTTTTTTAATATTTGAAATTTTTCCTTTTTATTGATCTCAAAATTTGGATTGTTTTTTGCATACTGATTAATCAATTCTTTAAGTTTCTCAAAACTACAATGTCCGAATTGAAGGTGAAGTTTCCTACAATTCTTTTCCCATTTCTGATCATCTTCTAACCATCTCTCTTCCTTTATATTTAACCAAACACTTTTTCCTTCTTGTCTAGTTCTCAACTTTATTCTCAAATGACCTTTCTCATCTTTCACAAAAGGAATCTTTTTCCTTTCAACAAGTTCATTGCATTCTAAGATCATTTCTTTAAAATTAATTTTCGACTGGAGTTTTTCGAGTACTTTAGTTCCAATAAGCAGAGGAATATTACCTTCAAGAATCTCTGTTTCTATATAAACCTTTCTATCCCCAAGGAGGATTGGGATATTCATTTTGCTTTTACTCTCAAATTTTTCATTACCAAAAAAATAGTTCTTGCATATCTTTTTTTCTGTTCGGTACATTTCTTCTAATTCTTCCTCGCTCATTGAACTCATTATATACCCTAGTCACAACTCGCCAACAACAGTATTAGGGCATCCTGTATCTATGATACCCCAAACATCTTTTTCATTTCTTTCATAGTTGTCAATATGGAGTTCTCCTAATAGAACTATTTCTCCCTTGTTATCTTCCACGTTTTTTCCACCGAATCTTGAACAGTGGTATCTTAGATGACCCTTTTTTCCACAGGTTCCACAAAACCTGTCTTTGAATCTACAGACCGATTCACCATGGCCTTCTCCGCGACAACTTTTGCAAATTAATTTTTCCTTTTTTTCAGGGCATTGATACTTCATATGTCCTTCTTTGTTACAGTTAAAGCATTTTATATCCTTTTTCTTTTCACCTTCACTTAGCCAAATTCTTTCACTTTTTCCTTGACCTCCTTTAACGCTATCTCCCATAATATCCATCAATACTTCACTCACTCTCTTGTATTTCATTTCGCCATCTAGACTACTCATCACGATTTTTTCATCTTGTTCTTCTAACCTACTCCTCACAAATAACAAACCTCCAGTTTGCTCCTCATCCATTTCCTTCATTCCTGATGCAATACTTTTCCTCAAAGTTGCATCAAATCTACTTACATAATCTACCATGCTTTCTTCTTTTCCTCTCATAATTCTGAAGAGATCATTCATGTTTCTGATCTTTGTTCTTTTTTCATCTATACCATATTTTTTGTCTAAAATTTTGATAATTTCCTTCCATCCTTCACCTGTTGCGATATCCTCTCTTTTTATGTCTTTCACCAACTGCCAAGGTTCTCCTGACAAAGCATTCCGAATGTTGATCCCTGGAAATCTAACTATGTCTTTCATACTCCACACCCAATCTTCTACTTTTCCTTTCCATTCGCCATATTCTTCTTTTTCTCCTTTGAATTTGGGGCAATTTTCTCCTCTTTCGCTGGTTTTTTCCTCTTTATCTTTCTTATTTCCTCCCATAATATATAACTAGGGTCTGATTTTTCTTCAATAGAAATATTAATAAAAAATGATTTATAATTGATAAAACTTTCCAAAAATGCAAATATATGAAACAAATAAATAACTACTTACATTTTGCAAAAGAAGTTCTGAATCATTTTGACGATTAACAACAATTATTACCACTATTAAAACTATGTCTATACAAAAAGTCTTTTATATAATGTCAAAGTCATTAGATTGGTGAAGGGCCCTAATACCGCACTTCTTCTTTCTATATATAAAAGACTTAAAAAAAATATTTTATCTTTTTTCCTTTACGCATAAACAGTTCTTTGACTAAACTTGTTTTTTACTACTATTTAATTAAACATACTCATTTTTCAATTGTCATTTCCTTTAAATACTTTTTCGCATATTTACATTCTTAGAAAGTCCACCCCAAAATAAATCATTGTTTTTGCATATATTAACTGAAATAGGAAATATCAAAACTTTAAAAACACATTAAAAAAAAATATAAAATCCAAAATCCGCGACGTTTTCTTGTAGAAAAGTCTTCAAAATAAAAATGGCTGCCAGTCTACTCCCGTAGTTAGAATGACGTTCTCCACAAGACTGAAAATAAAATCAATATATATATATATATATATATATATTATATTATATATATATATATATATATAATATATATATATATATATATATATATATATATAATATATATATATATATATATATATATATATATATATATATATAATTTAAACTCGATTGTTCTATTGAGCTTTGTTGCCCAACTCTTCTAGCAGTGATAAAATATTAATTGCCTTAATAATTTGAGCCCCATCAGTATGTGTCAGCCACTTCTGAATCCATTTAAAAGGGTTTTTTCAAATTGTTTTCGGAAGTTTCTCAATCTTGATATATGCCATGAAACTAAACTAGCAATATTAACTTTCTGTGTCCAAGATCCAAGATTCGAGTTAAAAGTGCTATTAATTCAATTAACAGTGACATCAAAATAACTGCAATCGAAGGAAGTCCAAGAATGCGGGAATTCTATAAAGGCCCTTCAAAAAGATAGCCCAAATAGCATGACGGATTATGCAGTTTCTAAAGTAGTGCCGATGACTTTTTTTGATTATGAAATATCAAACTGGCACTACCACGACTACAAGCGAAGATTCGAGGAAATGGAGGCTCTCAAAATACTCCCGAGTAAAAATCTTCCCTGGACATCTTTTACGTCATTTCTGGTGTTTTGCAGTTTCCTTTTTAAATACAACAACCCACTACCATCATCAGCACACAGTAGAAAGACTCTTCAGTTTGGCAGGTCATATATTCATTCTCCTAAAAGAGACAGACTTCTGGTGAAATGTTTATCAGTTTCGTTATTTTTTAAAGGAAAGTCATTATATAAGAAAATCAGTTCCTGAATCATTTTAGTGATCTCAATCATTTTCTCTTACAACTTGTATGGCAGGCTTATATATACTTTATGTATAGTAGTATATATATATATATATAATATATATATATATATATATAATATAATATATATAATATATATATATTAATATATATAAATATATATATATATATATATTATAATATATATATAGAAAGTTTATTATTTATATAACGTTATTTTATAATCTTTTAGTCTTATTAAGTATCTTTCAGATAATGTATCTTGTTATCGTCATCGCCAACAGAAGTAAGAAGTATCAGTGTATCAGTATTCCTAAAGTAAATTTTATGTATATTGATGTTCGGTATATGCTTAAGGCAAATTTTCTCTGTATTGATTGCCCATTCATGAGTGCTATATATCTATGTAATAATAAATAATAACAATTATCTAGTAATAATAATAATTATCCGCCTAACAATATTAATAATTTGATATTAAGGCCTATTCATTAGGCTTAACTAACTTTAAGCTTTGACCTAGCAGATACTTTTGCCGCTTGCAAAGAATATTTCAAAAGCGTAAATACCTTAATTAATACTTTAATAGTATATTATTGTAAAAAATAAAAAAATTTACCAACTTACAGTTTTAAACAAAATATGTATATTTTTATAAATTACAACACTTATTAGGCCTACTTCTTATATTATTCACTAGTCACAAAAGAAAGCAATTCAAGTAACGAACGAATAGAAGTTAATGAACTCCATTGAACGTCGGCAACACGTCACTATCATCAGTGTGTTTTTTTCAGCCGAACCAATAAGAAATGAGAATACAGCAATAGAAAAACGTCAAACATAAACATTACTAAACGCGATAATAACCGTGTAAGAATAAAACATTTTGAGCCATTGAGAGGGAAGAGTATTAGGGAAACTTTGAAAAAAAAAAAAAGGTTTATCTGTTATTCGAAATTGAAATCTAATATCAATTAAAATCTGATAAGAAAATATTTATAAACTCGTAAATTAAGGTAACGGTTAACAGATGTAGGGGAAAATTTTAACTCTGTTAATTTACTTCACAAATGTTAACTCGTTAATAGTCCGTTATTTCTTTTTTCGAAATTAACAAAAGCGTTAAAAGTTAATTGAAATAAAATTTAACAACGTTATTAACGGTATAATGCGTTCATAGGTTTTAATTATAAATTACCTTATAAATTATTATATATATATATCATATATATATATATTATTATATTATATATATATACATATAGTTATATATATACCTATCATTTAATCTAATAACGTATAAATATAATTATATATATAATATATATATTAATTATATATATATATTACTATATATATGATATTATATATATATATATATATATAATAATATAAAAGGATTTTTTCAGCTGACCGGGGTGGCCAATTGGCTATCAACATTCAAGAAGTTAAATTAAAAGTTAACGGCAGGAAAAATAATTGAAGTTTATTCGGTTGGCGTACAATGAAAGAAAAGTAAGGTCTGTGCACATTCACTAGAATACACTACGTTCCGTTAGGCTAAACGATCGTGCCCCCACCTCTGGCTCACAGTATCTGTGAGAGCAAGAAGGTGTAGTTTTGATCTATTGGAGACAGTGGACTCTTTGAAGTTGAATATTTATTACTTATGTTTACTGCTTATTACTGTTATTATATGGAAATAGAGTGATCGCTACGTTTTACTTATGAAAGGAAGGAAGACATTCAGTTCATATGCCATTATTTCATCGTAAGAACTTGTTTCTTGTTTACTGGCTACTACAAAAGCTTACAGAGTGTTATAACAAGAAGTCATAGTGACAGCACATATCTGAATTCGGAAATTCTCTTATAAAGGAATCTTAAAGAAGCTCAGTTGGCTCAGGATGTGAGAAAGGTGTTTTTGTCTTTTGAAGGAGAAGGAAGCGTAAATGAGCACAAGATATCATTTTCATGAGTTCTCCTCTTTCTGTACTCACGAATTTTAAATTTTGTTGACTAAAGTTCCAATATGAGTAAAATTAAGTAAAAAATTTATACTTCTTGACTTATTGAATCTTTATAATATTATTTTTATTAAAATTTATTCATCTGCAGTATCAGCGCATTTAATACATTTCTCTTTTATTATTTTACAGAATTGAATTATTATTTGTATTAACTAATAATATTCTCAAATCTATAGATGGCATAAAAACTATTATAAAGCCAGTTTTAATTACAATGCTGGACTCCACTCTGCATCCAGAATGGTCAAAATGGCTCAGAGAAGCAAAATCGGAACATTACGCTTTGTGCATCTACTGCAATAAAGAATTTTGCCTTTCTAATATGGCAACTAGATCCATTAAAAGTTATGCAAATAGCAAGAAACACCAGAGCATCACTAAATGCTTAAAATCCAGCTCGCCGGACATGATGAGATGGGGAACAATTTTGTAAGCAAGTACTGGTACTGGTTCAGTTATTCTAAACAGTTGCAATCGAATAATTCTGCATCAAGTTCTTTTTCTCAGGGAGCCTCAGTTAGTCTACCTTGGATTGTTCTCTTTTTGAAAGCAAAGATGTACAGAAAGTTGAAATATGTGGAGTTGACTGTAATCAAGCTCATATATTCCAAAAGAGCTGCTGATTGTTGCCAAAAACCCAATTGTCTGGAGTAAGATGTTCCTGATAAAGATAAATTTCCTATTTAGGTGTATTTTGTTTATGTCCTATACTTTACTAAAAAAATGCGCCTTCGGTGATGAGAAAAATTTTATATCATCAATTATCCTATGTGATGAGGCTAAATAAAATTGCCACAAAAACTCAAATGTATATACATTTGAGGTTTGAAGACTCACCACGGCGCTTTCATAACCACCATTATTTACTTTCAGCTTCCTTGGAACCGACACTCAGATGAGAATCTTATTTGGAAAATCTCAACAGGGGCTATGGTCAGCTTTGACCTCATAACCAGTGACAACGGCTACTGGCAGATTGGAGATGAATGAAACCGGCCACATCGTTCGGTAAACAATTATACCTCGCGAATCAGTCTTCTGTATATGTTGTCTTTGTTGACAGCCAGAATTAATATACCAGTTCCGAAGCTCCGAAGATTGATTGAATTTTCGGAAGTGGGCCTCTTCTTGATATTTGTCTCATGGGAGCTCTCAAATGGTTCAATAAAGCTGCAAAGTGGGATTATGTAGAAGTACTTAAGAGCTATGCCGTTATTATTTATTTACACGATTTTCAACCTAGAAGGTGGGAACATTCATGAATAATTAACAGCCTCTGAAGAATTTCCTGCTAAATTTTGTTTGACCAAGATGGGTTGAAAATGTAAATGCCACAACAACACCATTCGATTGCTTTCCGAAGACTTTCGAAAGTACGTGGGATAAGAAGTTGCGGAGATTTGGAAAATTCAAAAAGTGTTTTTGGAAAAGGTGTAAAACATATTCTTAAAGGATCCTCTATTACATACACAAGTGGGGTATTTCCAAGCAGTAGCTCTCAGTGGAGATTTAATGCTTTTACTATATATGAAAGGATAATTCACTAATAATAGTGGCATAAGCAGTGCCCGACTTGACACCACTTTCTCCATGCTGGGTATATGAATGATCTCCGCTCTCTATGTTAACCTAGATAAAAAACATAAGTTCGATAGGAATGTATATTATAAAAAAAAATTTTTACATTTAATTGATTTTAATGATCATTAAAGAAGGCTTTATTCTATAATTTTTATTTACATCGTAGGTCAGAAAAAGATTTACAGAAAATAAAGACTCCATAAGAAATAAAGAATAAATAAATATCATCCGTTTATTGCAAATTCAAGCGTTAGAGGAACTTGGGTATATGGTGATAATTGCACATCAGCTGCTATTAACTCCTGACTAATTTGTCAAGGTTTTGAGGAAGAATTAGAATGATCAATATCTAGATGTTTTCATTTATTAGAATTAGTTTAAAAGAAGTTCATTTCT
>JABUQX010138105.1:10000-25415 GCA_015478945.1 Trachelipus rathkii | reverse complement strand
ATAAATATATATTTTCAACAGAAAATAAGTTACAAGTTTTTATCATCATTATTTTTCTATTATAATATGGTACTTACTGCGTACCAAAATAGGGTTAAATAATTTGCGTTTTAAAATCTTATTACATTGAAAAACTTGTAACTTATTTTCTGTTGAAAATATATAGTCAGTTATTTCATATTTTGAATACTTATTGGAAAAGTTTACTTCGATCGATATATGCTGAAAGGAGTTGGCAATTTATACGTAATATTTTTCGGAATTTTATATCAAATTTAATCTTTACTGTTAGACGGTCTTACATTTGTTAGAATTTTCATTCTATTGGACTGCTAGACAGTCTTAGAATTGTAAGAATTTTACATTCTTTTGCCATAAGACAGTCTTACAATTATAAGAATTTTTCATTCTTTTGCCATAAGACAGTCTTACAATTGTAAGAATTTTACATTCTTTTGCCATAAGACTGTCTTAATTGTAAGAATTTCTTCATACTTCAGAAATAAGATAATCGATAAAATGGTAGAATTTTCTTTCCATTGCTCGGTTAGACTTTTCATTCTATTAACTTAAGAATTTCTAACAAAATTCAGAATTATCATTTCTTTTGCGAACTCAAAATTTTGTTTTCAACTAAGAATTTAAATTTTTTTTTTATTGTCTCTAACTTTCAAAAAAAGGTTAAAAGTATTTTTAATTTCCAATTCTGGAGCGTAGCACCAGAATTTTGAATTTCCAACTCTTAGAGAAAATTCACGGGTAATTTTGAATTTTTAAAAAAAAGTTAGTATTTTTGTTCAATTTTGAAAAAAAAAACAGTTAGATTTTTTTTTTGAATTTACAACTCTGAAAAAATAAGTTAGAATTTTTTTTGAATTTCTAACTCTGAGAATAAAGTTAGAATTTTTTTTTGAATTTCCAACTCTGAAAAAAAGTTACAATTTTCTAACTCTGGGAAAAGGGTTAGATTTATTTAGGTTTCTGACTTTGAAAAAGAAAGTTGATTTTTTTTCATCGATTCTGACTTTGAAAGTTAGATTTTTTTTTTTTTTTTTTTGTGAATTTGAATAACTTTGGCTAAATTTAACCGATTTAATTCGGTTTCAGTAACGAGTTCTGAACTTGAAACATATTTCATTTTATGCTACTTTAAGTAGTAGTAACCTTTCAAAGGTTAAGTAGTAAGGTCCATAACTTAGGGTTGGTGATTTTTTTTCTTTATTTAAGGGTTTATAGTACATATTTGGGTTAGTTTTTTAACATTGATATATTTATTGGTAAAATGGCTTCTGATGACATTGCCTCTGCCTCTGAACTTTTGAATGCTTTAGAGGAAACAATTCAGTCTGACATAGGTCTAGTGGACTCTAATGCCTCTACTGAGGAGAAACAGCGTATTCTTGCTTCTGTAAAAGAGGAAATATCTCCCTTAAGAGTGGCAAGAGGTGTAATCAAGCGGAAAGTAACATTGTTATTGAAGCCTATTCTTAATGCTGAGTTGAGTGACTTAAATGTCTCATCAGCATTGGAGGAGGTGTCCTTAAGGCTTCAGGAGATTCGAAGCCATGATGCTGATATTGAGGCAAAAATATGCGCATCGGGAATCCTGAAGTATGATCAGAATATTTTAAATGAAGAGGTGATTAAAACTTCACATTATCACATACAGATAATGAAAGTAGTTAACAGTGTTACTCCCACTTCACAAGCTATAGTTCAACCTTCTCCAAATTCTCTTCATTCTCAGGGGGGGGGGACTCTGTTACGCGTGGGGAATTGAACTCCATACTTAAAAATTTTACACAACAACACGAGCAAAAATTACCTGCTCTTAAGTGAAAAACATTTTCGGGTGAGGGGGATCGTTTCTTTTTTAGGTCTTTCATTTTATCATTTGAAAACGTTTTTGGCTTTAGGAAAGACATAACAAATGCAACAAAATTGCAATATCTTAAATCTCACCTCTCAAGTTATGCACTAAAAGATGTTGAACACCTGGCCAATATAGATGAAAATTATTCTGTGGCTATGGAAATATTGAAGGATTTGTACCTTGATAAGCCTTTTATTATAGATTCTCTGTTCCATAAGATAGACGCGGCTCCTATCTTAGATGGAAAAAAATTAAACAACGTTCGCTCTTTCATTTCAGAAGTAAGAGCCTACCTTCACGAACTTAAAGAGTTCGATTTAGATTTTTTGGCTGAAAATTCGGCCGGTAATAAATTGATAAGTCATCTCATAGTCGATAAGTTGCCTTCCAATTTTATTCGTGAACTTAAACTCATTACTCAAGAAGAGTATCCATCTGTGAATATAATTTTCTCTCATTATAACAATGTGTTGAAATCTCTTGAGAAAACGAAGGCTAAATTTTCGTCCTCCGGATTTAGTAAAAATCCATCTCGTTCCTCTTCTTCCACAACAAAGAAAACTTTTTCGTATAACACTTCTTCCAAATCTACTGAAATTTCGAAGAAACCTTCTATTAAGTCAGATAATTCGCCCAAGAAGGACGAGTGTGTATCTGCATCTACTGCTGCGACTCCGTGCAAACTATGTCAGGGAAATCACTTCATGACTTCTTGTACCGTCTTCACCACTCCTAAAAATAGGAGAGAGCAATGTATACAGCTGGGTTTGTGTGCTAATTGTTCCAGTTCCAAACATGCTGCCAGCAGCTGTCCTGCTAAAAAATATGGTTTAAGTCGTCCCTGTGGAATTTGTAGAAACAGTGCTCATATAACAGCTCTCTGCCCTACTGGAGCAAAGGCCAAAATGAAGAGCAATAATCGTGCAGTCACTTCTGAAGAACAACCGTCTACATCTTCAGCATCTCAGGACTATTCTGATGTTGACGACCAAAACAGGAACTTCCTGTGCATTAATACTGGAAATTCCTCTTCTAATCATATTTTACCAACTCTTTCCTTGAAAGTGAGAAAAGATAACAAAACAGAAACTGTCAGAGTTCTTCTAGATCTTGGATCACAGCGCTCCTATTTTAATAACAACATACTTTCTAAACTAGGAGTCAGTTTTGAAACTCTTCCTGTATATAACAACACTGTTAAAACTTTCTTGGGGGAACAGGTTAGGACTATGCGCTCTATAGATGTAGAACTTAATGTTTGTTGTCAACAGTTTATAAAGGTGCCTGTTTTGATAGATCCTGAACTAGATGTGAGTTTTGTCCTCTATATCATGGTGTAATTTTGTTTCGAAATTCAGGTTAGATACAGGATATTTTTTATAGGGGTGTCAAACTAAAAAATTTCATTTCCAGGTTCGAAATTGCAATTCAACTTTCCAGGATCTTTCTAGGTTTTATTCTCATTTTATAATAAATTAAACTTTTCCTTTTCGCAAACACAACCTAAGATCAGGCTCTTTCTCAATCATATAAATGTAGTCAGAGTCGGAGCCGGAGCCGTAGCCGGAGCCGGAGACGGAGCCGTAGATAGAGCCGAAAATTTTTTTAAAGAAATTTTTTGCAGGTGAAAATATATCTGCAAAGATGAAGCTGAACAAATTAGAGAAGGAGCCAGAGCCGGAGCCAGAGTCAGAGCCGGAGCCGGAGCCGGAGCCGGAGCCGGAGCCGGAGCCGGCCGGAGCCGGAACCAAATTATACATTTTTTTAAAGAACTTGTTTTTGCAGGTAAAAATACTTCTGCAAAGTCGGAGCTGAACTTTTCTGAAATGAAAACGGAGTCGGAGTTGGAGCCGGAGCCGGAGTCGGAGAGCCGGAGTCGGAGCCGGAGCCGGAGCCGGAGCCGGAGCCGGAGCTTAAAAACAAATTTTTATTAATTTTGCAGGTGAAAATAATTTTTCAAAGTTGGAGCTGAACAATTTTGAATAGGAGCCGGAGCCGGAGCCGGAGCCGGAGCCGGAGCCGGAGCCGGAGCCGGAGCCGGGCCGGAGTATAATTTTAAAAAAAAATTGTTTTTGCAGGTAAAAATACTTCTGTAAAGTCAGAGCTAAACTATTCTGAAATGGAAACGAAGCCGGAGCCGGAGCCGGAGCCGGAGCCGGAGCCGGAGCCGGAGCCGGAGCAAGAGCCGGAGCCGGAGCCGGATCTGAAGAGCAATTTTTTTCAAGAATTTTTTTGCAGATGAAAGTAATTGTACAAAGTTGGAGCTGAACAATTTTGAAAAGAAGCCGGAGCCGGAGCCGGAGCCGGAGCCGGAGCCGGAGCTAAAGTATAAAATATTGTTTTTGCAGATAAAAATACTTCTGCAAAGTCGGAGCTGAGCTCTTCTGAAATATGAAACGAAGTCGGAGATAAAGCCGGAGCCGGAGCCGGAGCCGGAGTCGGAGCCGGATGCGGATCTGAGGAACAAATTTTTTTCAATAAATTTTTTTTGTAGATGAAAGTAATTAAACAAAGTTGGAGATAAACAATTTTGAAAAGGAGCCGGAGCCGGAGCCAGAGCCAGAGCCGGAGCCGGAGCCGGAGCCGGAACTAGAGCCGGAGCCGGATAAGAGCCTTAGGTAAAGTATAAATTTTTTAAAGAAATTGTTTTTGCAGGTTAAAATACTTCTGCAAAGTTGGAGCTGAACTATTCTGAAATGGAAACGAAGTCGGAGCCGGAGCCGGAGCCGGAGCCGGAGCCGGAGCCGGAGTCGGAGCAGGAGCAGGAGCAGGAGCCGGAGCTGAAGAACAATTTTTTTCAAGAGTTTTTTTGCAGATGAAAGTAATTGTACAAAGTTGGAGCTGAACAATTTTGAAAAGGAGCTGGAGCCGGAACCGGAGTCGGAGCCATAGCCGGAGTTGGAGCCGGAGCCGGAGCCGGAGCCGGAGCATAAATTTTTCTAAGATAATTTTTTGGAAAGTAAAAATATTTTCGCAAAGTCGGAGCTGAACTATTAAACAGATACAGGTTGGTGCGGTGCGGTGCGGTGCGGCGGTGCAGTGCGGTGCGGTGCGGTGCGGTGCGGTGCGGTGTGAATAAAAACTTTTTCTGCCGTTGGTGCTCTTATTTAGGTGAGGTGAGGTGCGTAATATCTTTTACTTTCTGGAAAAAAGAAAAAAATCATTCAAAATCTTTATAGGCGTTTTTTTCAAAGATCACTTTTTTTCCATATCAGCTGAAAAAAAAAACGAAGAAGTCTATTGTGTTGAAAATTTCCAGGCCATTTATATATATATATATATATATATATATATATATATATATATATATATATATATATATATATATATATATATATATATATATATATATATATATATATATATATATATATATATATATATATAGGTGAAGATTCTTACGAAGTTTTATTCTGATTGAAAATCGTGGGTTGGTGTCAGACAAGTTTGAAGTGATGACCTTGAAATTATTTTTTGAAATTTTGAAATTCAAATTGAATATTTGATGTTACCAATATTTTTTTTATTGAATTTCAAAGGCAAATGATTATATCTTTTTGACCACACTTTATTCTAGAACTTTCGTGAAAAAATTATTGAATTATCTTAAAAAATAAAGTTTTTATATGGTTTTCAGTTGAAACAGTAAAAATTCAGAACTTGCCCCTTCCCCCCCCCATAAATCCCAAACCATGAAGTCTATTGAAACGAAATAAACAGAAATACATAGAGTAATAGTTCCTTTTTAAATAAAAAGTACTCATTTCACGATTGATAGAAACTGTAATTCCGAGTACAGGGTCCCCTAATGTTTGTTGTCAACAGTTTATAAAGGTACCTGTTTTGATAGATCCTGAACTGGATGTGAGTTTTGACGTGAAGGGCCTTATGGGGGCCATTCATAATATCTCTTGGAATGGACACAACGTAGCAGATCAATTTTATATTAGTAAGCAAACTAATAGTGTTAATAATATTGATGGACTATTAGGCATTGATGTGCTCTATCTTTTCAAACATTTATGTACTATTTCTTGTATAAAGGGTAGGGCTTTAAAGACATGCCATGGAATAATTCCTTTTGGACCTGTTAGGTCATTTTTAACTCCGTCTCAAGAATCCATCATTTGCAGTAGTGACTCTGATCCTAGGATTGATGTTACTAACGATATTTGACAAAAGGACAACAAAACTTTGCCCTCGTCTCTTCTCAACAAATTCTTCGTGAAAACACCAAATCACATCATAAATCTTATTTTAGAACCAACACCTACTTATTTTGATCCTCTTTTATATACCCATAAGAATACTGATCTAGATTTGGGTCTTGAGAATCTGTATAAATTAGAATCTCTTGGCATCAAAGAAGAATCAGATCAAGGGTCTATCGATGACGTATTCATCCGAAAATTTCATGAAGGCATAGAATTTAGAGAGGGCAAGTACCATATAGAACTTCCATGGTACAAAGATATTTTAGAAGATGTCCCATCTAATCATCAAGTGGCACTTGCCACTCTTCATCGCGTTAAGAAACGGCTTGACAGTCAAGGCCTCACTTCCGCCTATGGAGAGGTCTTTCAGCAGTATTTGAGAGAAGGAATCATAGAGACTGTACAAGTGTCTCCTAAAGATTTTAATAAATATATCTGGATTCCTCATCGTCCGGTCATCAAAACAGCTTCTCAAATTACAACAAAAATCAGGCCGGTCTTCAATTGTAGCTTGAAGGTTGGTGGTTGCCCGTCATTGAATCAAGCCTCATATCCAGGAGTAGATTTGATGGCGTCTCTCTTTCGTATTCTTATTTCTTTTCGTACCAACAAATATGTTGTTCTTTCAGACATCTCAAAAGCCTTTCTTCAAATTCGCCTCAAACTGGAAGAGGATAGAAATAGGTTCTGTTTTTTTTGGACTGAAGGTGGAGTGATACAAACCTATCGTTATGCCACAATCATATTTGGTTTATCAGTTAGCCCTTATGTACTAGGGGCGGTTATTAAACATCACGCTCAAAAGTATCCTCTTGACCTGTGTACATCTATTCTTATGAATAATTTATATGTTGATAATCTGATTTATACAAATTCATCTTTAGATGTTCTGACAGACATCTACCATCAAGCTAACACTCGTATGAGTGAAGGAGGCTTCAATTTGGCATCGTGGAACTCCAATCATCCTGATCTCAGAGACTTATTTTCATATGAGAATAAGCTCTCCACTCATCAGTGTGCTGAGGAGAGAGTGCTAGGATATTTATTTGATACGTCAGACGATTTGCTTAAGCTAAGTGATTTTACTCTTGGAATTGTTAATTCCAAGAGGCAGTTGTTATCGGAAATTTCTAAGATTTTCGATCCCCTCTCTCTTTTTCTGCCGGTAACTATCCGAGGTCGTTTACTGATGAGGAAGACATGGGAGAAGGAGATGAACTGGGATGATGAAATCGAACTTGATATGAAGAAATCATGGGAAAAGCTCAGTCAGGATTTATCTTCTCTTAAGGAAATTTCGTTCCCACGATCTTGTTTCGAGTCCCTCGACTCCAATTTAACTTTGAATATATTCTGTGACGCCAGCACGAAATGTTATGGTTTTTCGGTTTATGTTTTTTCTGACATGAATGACCCATCTCTACTATGGGCCAAAGGGAAGGTTGCTCCTTTAAAGAAAAGGACCTTACCTTGTTTGGAACTTTTGTCCGTTTTTTTAGCTTTGAAATGCTTGCCTCAGGTTCTCAACAGCTTACAAGGGGTCAAATTCTCTTCGCTTAATATTTTCTCTGACTCTCAAATCGTACTGTTTTGGATTCTGAATAAAGGACAAAAAAGCAAGCAAATTTTTGTACGAAATCGTATTCAGGATATAATCCTCATGACCTCTTCTCTGAAAGAAGAGTTTTCCCTTTCTGCAAAATTTCTCTATGTTCGATCGGAGGAAAACCCTGCAGATTTAATTACTAGAGGTCTGTCTCTTTCTGAGTTTCATAAAAAACTGTCCTTTTGGTGTCATGGACCTGAGTGGTTGGCTTCAGATCCTTCATATTGGCCTAAGTTTGAACTGAATGAAACAGGAAATAATCCAACTTCTCCAGTTTTTGCCGTCTTACAAGGAGCAGGAAACCCTCCTGTGGTTGATTTTAGCAAATTTTCGAGTTTAGGGTCCCTTCTCAGGGTTTGTGCACTTCTTTTCCAATTTTTTGCTTATACTAAACATAAGCACATTGACTGTGATGCTAGAGCTCTGCTATATTGTTTGTTAATCATGCAAAAAGAGTCCTTCTCTAAGGAAATTGAATTTCTTCAAAAGGCAAAAACTGATCCTTCTATTTCGAATCCTCCTGACCTTGTCAATCGACTTGACTTATTTTTGGATGAAAACGGTCTTATTAGAAGTAAAGGTCGTCTATCCCGCTCCAACCACTATGATTTTGATATAATGAATCCAATTCTCTTGGCCAAAAACCATCATTTATCTGCAAACATCTGGGCATTCAGGCTACATTAACGAATTTACGTTTGAAAGGATATTGGATAACCTCTTCCAGAGCTACTATCAAAAGGGTACTAGCAGATTGCATAATCTGTAAAAAATTCAACAATTTCGCATATCAGTATCCAAAGTTTACAAATTTTTCTAAAGCTCAAGTTCAAATGTTTCGTCCTTTCAAACATGTAGGCATAGATTTTACGAAGCATTGGTGGGTCAAAATTAAAGGATCCAATCAGGCACAAAAAATGTTCATCATAATTTTCACTTGTCTCAATATTCGTGCAATTTACCTGGACTTAGTACCTGACATGACTTCCAAATCCTTTGTGCTTTCTTTCCAACGTTTTATTAATAGATTTGGAGTCCCTGATGTCGTTTATAGCGATAATGCTAAAACCTTTTGTCAAGGTACTGATGCCATCGAGACCTTCATGGTATCTGAGGACGGGAAGGAGTTACTTCGAAAGAATCAAATGTCTCATAAACGTATACCTTTATATAGTCCATGGGTGGGAAGCTTGTGGGAAAGGATGATTCGTGTAGTAAAAAGCTGTCTTAACAAAACGCTTGGACGTTCTTCCATCGAATACTTTGATTTCTTAACTGTCCTTTCTGATATTGCTGACGCAATAAATTCTCGTCCCCTTACCTACACTTCCAGTTCTAACGACATCATCCCTCTTACACCCAATTGCTTTCTAAAACCGCTTTCAAAAACTACAATCGTCCTGCCAGGAACTGATCCTGAAGATCCGTTCTGGAGCTCTTCTTCTAAAGCTCGTGAAGAGCTGATCAAAGCCCTAAAACGTTCGTCGGAGAAGTTTGAAGATTTTCGTACTAGGTGGTATGACGAATATCTGTTAAGCCTTCGAGAGAGTAGTCGAGATCTGTATCAAGCCAAGTGGGAAAATCTCATTAAAGTTGATGATATTGTTTTAATAAGAAGTCCTGTCAAGGAACGCCCATTCTGGCAGATGGGAGTCGTCACCCAGCTCATATATGGAGATGACAACAAAGTACGCTCTGTCTTCGCGAGAACACCGGGAGGACAAATTAATGTTTATGCAATTAAACATTTATACCCCTTAGAATTATCTTTGACCCATAGTGGGTCAAGTCAGCCTTCTGTTTCCGCACCAACACCTTCTGCACCTGTCCCTGCAATTCACCTGTCGCTACCTCAGTAGCTCCTACGTCTACATCTAGTCGACCTCAAAGGAAAGCTGCATTAATTGCTCGTCAGCACCTTGTTGTTGACTCCGATGAATCTGAGGATTCAGATTAATTTTTTTCCTTTCGCTGACACTATCCCCTTTAGTGGTATAGTGCCATTCCTCCGGCGGAGGATATAATATTTTATTTCCCAACCAGCTAAACTTACCGTTATCTGGGGGGAGGGAAGGCGGAAGGATTCTTCCGCGAACACTTTTTCGTTTGAAATATTTAAGAAAGGATCTCTTTATCATTTTTATGGATATCGTGGGCAAAGAAAAGTAACTTTTTATTGTTTACGAGTTTGTGTGTAAAACTGGTTAATACAGTGCCTTTTTTTTCTTTTCCGGAATACGAAAATTACTTCAATTGAACATTTACAACTAATTTGACTTATGAGGATTATTTTCCAACCACGAAAGACGAATCCGTGAAAGGCTACAAGTTTTTCAAGAAACCCTTTTAACTCAATTCCATAAACTTGTAGAAACTTTAAGGTAAGAAGTCTTTCTCAATTTCATTTTCCTCGGATAACTGGTCAAAAGTTTAGCTGTTTTATTAACATTATTTTTCTATTATAATTCTATTATAATAATTGTGTTTGCCTTTTTGCTATTTTTCATACTTTTTTTAACTACTTAAAATTGAAATGTTGAGCATATGTATTGTTTTTGTTGAGTGCAAAAATAGAGTTTTTTAAATTTTGTTTTTAAAATCTTAAAAATATATATATATATATATATATATATATATATATATGTATATATATATATATATATATACTATATATATATATATATATATATATATATCTATATATATATATATATATATATATATATATATATATATAACTATATATATATATATATATATATATATATATATATATATATAAATATATATATATATATATTTATATATATATATATATATATATATATATATATATATATATATATATATATATATATATATATATATATATATATATATATATATATATATATATATATATATATATATATATATATATGTCCTTTTGTGTAAAATAATTGTAACGGTCTTATGTTTATAATTCAAAATACTTGTGAGGGCGAATGACGGACGCTCAGGGGGAAGGCCTAAGAGAAAAGATCTTGGTAGAAAGGGGAGTCTGTGTCTTAAAGGAGAGAAGGCACGTGAGAGGGTGCCGGGCGATAAAGGCCGGCACCTTCAAATTATATTAAAATATTCCTTAATATACCGATTTTATTTGTGAACTTTTACTGTAATTCGTGAGAGACAATATTAATTAATCAAAGCCCTATGTTATAGAAGAAGGGGTAATTAAGAAAGCCGCGCAGTATAAAGCCAGCTAATTATAATTTGATTAACTTGTCTCAATTACCTTGACGATCATTCCTGAAATTGTACTGTTTATTATCATAAAATCTTTGACAATTGCTTGTGAAACCATTGAATTAACTAGTTTAAGAAAATAAAAATAAGAAGTAATAATCATCTTTTATATTCCTAGTGTCTAACTAAAACAGCTGGCACAAAGTGGTGACCCCAGAGTGACCGAACATTATTAAACCCTAATTACCTTCTAATGGAACAGTCATCAAGATAATTAACAGTAATTGAAAGTGAATGAAAAAAGAAAAATTCCAATCAAGAATCTAAAAATGCTCCAACTTGTAAAGCAAACATATAATATCCCCAAACCAGCTAAGAACGCCTAAGATCACGAAGGAAGAAAAATGTGTTAACCGAAATCAATTAAGAACTCAAAGCGAAGATGCTTTCGCTTCCCTCACATTGAAAAAAATGACAAGAAGAAGGAACTTTAAAGAAAGTTAAAAGCGGACGAACATATTTTTTTATTAACCAAATGTAATTATAGTGTTTTAAATAATAATAATAATAATAATAATAATAATAATAATAATAATAATAATAATAATAATAATAATAATAATAATAATAATAATAATAATAATAATAATAATAATAATAATAATAATAATAATAATAATAAAATAATAATAATAATAATAATAATAATAATAATAATAATAATAATAATAATAATAATAATAATAATAATAATAATAATAATAATAATAATAATAATAATAATAATAATAAAAATAATAATAATAATAATAATAATAATAATAATAATAATAATAATAATAATAATAATAATAATAATAATAATAATAATAATAATAATAATAATAATAATAATAATAATAATGGTTTATGTGTGATAAAGTGAAGTCATAAACGATTACGAATACTATTAAATCTTGTACAAAATGTTTTAGTAAGTCAAATGAAATTGTTGTAAGAGCAACGCATATAGCTCAAAGAAATTACAAATTGGCAACGCCAACTCTTATAGAGGTTGCCGGGAGATTGATGAGGTGAATCCATTGAGAGCAGACCTCTTTTACAAAGAAATTATTAGAATGCATAAGAATTTTAAATTGATTATTAATGAATAGATCGAGAAGTTAGGAATATAGTATAAGATTTTAATCAAATTTAGCATTTATAGAAAGAAATTAATTTCAGCTATTTGAGTTGAAGATAGAATGAAAATCGAATTATTCTTTTTATTTTTATAACAAAGCAGGAATAGCGAAGGAAAGTTCCTCCTAAGCTGGCGATGTTGTGACAACGGACCAAATTTACCCGTTAAAAAAAATAATAATAAAAATATTCAGACAAATTTAAATGAGAGTAAATTATTAATTAAATAATGTTATTATACAATTAATTTAATTAATGGTTATTGTAATTTTAAAAAAATAGCTTGAATAGAATGCCCTGGTAAAGTATACGATTTAAAATAATAATAATAATAATAATGATAAATGGTAATAAAAAATAATAATAATAATAATAATAATAATAATAATAATAATAATAATAATAATAATAATAATAATAATAATAATAATAATAATAATAATAATAATAATAATAATAATAATAATAATAATAATAATAATATTAATAATAATAATAATAATAATAATAATAATAATAATAATAATAATAATAATAATAATAATAATAATAATAATAATAATAATAATAATGATGATAATAATAATAATAATAATATTAATAATATAATAATATTAATAATAATAATAATAATAATAATAATAATAATAATAATAATAATAATAATAATAATATAATAATAAAAATAATAATAATAATAATAATAATAATAATAATAATAATAATAATAATAATAATAATAATAATAATAATAATAATAATAATAATAATAATAATAATAATAATAATAATAATAATAATAATAATAATAACTAAATAAATAAATAATAAAATCATGAACAATCCTGTGACATTTCAAATTTCTTTCCGTGAACTCCGCTCTCGTTTTCCGAATTGGAGAATGAAATCAAATCTTTGAATTTTATAATTCTGGCTCTAAAAAGTAAGCGTTAGTTTATGAAATGAAACAAAGAAAGAAAATTCAAACTGCTTTTATTCCTAAATGAAAAGCGGGAGAAAGGAGAATATCGGTAAGAAATGTTTAAATAAATTATGACGTCCCAACCCACCCTTGAAAAGAGAAGAATCGTTGCTTGTTTTATATATATAAAAAAAAAATTCTAAGGTAACCTTTTGCCGGATTTAAAATTTTGAAAAAGTTAAAACAAATTGAAATGAGAGTTGATTGTTAATTAATTATTATTAGTATACAATTATTTTAATTAGTCGTTATTGTAATTATATTTTTAAAAAATAATAATAAAAATTTTGAATAAAATTATCATAATGGAATATAGGGTTTCAACAAAAAAAAAAAAATATGATTTTTAAAAAAGGTCCCCCTTTCTATAATAATCATATACGCTGTGTCTGTAACTGTCTTATGTATATAATTCAATTACTTGTGAGGGCGAATAACGGACGCTCAGAGGGAATGAATGAGAGAAAAGATCTTGGGAGAAAGAAGCAGTCTGTGTGTTGAGTTAAAGGAGAGAAGGCACTTGAGAGGGTGCCGGCGCGATAAAGGCCGGCACCTTCAAATTATATTAAAGTATTCCTTAATATACTGATTTTATTTGTGAACTTTTACTGTAATTCGTGAGAGACAATATTAATTAATCAAAGCCCTATGTTATAGAAGAAGCGGTAATTAAGAAAGCCTTGGCGCAGTGTAAGGCCGGCTAATTATAATTTTATTAACCAGTCTCAATTACCTTGACGATTATTCCTGAAATTGTACTGTTTATTATCATAAAATCTTTGACAATTGCTAATGAAACCATTGAATTAACTAGTTTAAGGAATAAAAATAAGAAGTAACAACCATCTTTTATATTCCTTGTGTCTAACTAAATCAGTTAGCAAATATATATTGTAGTTATAGTAACAGCACCCACATGCCTTCCTGAGGCACTTTTTAGCACCTACCTGGTGGGAGCTAGTAGTAATAATGAGGAACCTAATTCAAAAGCGGGGCGCGGCGCTCCCTGTACTCAGGAAAGACGGTGAGTGATATTTTCGGGGGCTTCCCGACGCGGGCTATCTTTTGGTGTACATTTCATGTACGTATGATTACCCGGGGGGGTTGCGAGCCCCGGGAACCTATATTTCTATCGGTTTTTCCATGTACGTGCGTGAACACGTGTGCGCGTGAGCATATTGTGATATACATCCATGTCTGTTTTTTCCCCTACCCTTCTTTGTTCACCCGCTACGTCCTACTAACCCATGTGTGCGGGAACCCCGGAAATATTAAGTACGTGTACTTAATACACTTCCCAAGTGTACTTAATACACGTTAAGTACACTTTCCAAGTGTACTTAACGCGAACAAAGGGGGTAGGGGTGTGCTACTTACGTAAGTAGCTCATGTAAGTAAACCATGTGTGCGGCTCCGCCGCACACATGGGTTAGTAGGACGTAGCGGGTGAACAAAGGAGGGTAGGGGAAAAAACAGACATGGATGTATATCACAATATGCTCACGCGCACACGTGCTCACGCACGCACATGGAAAAATCAATAGAAATATAGGTTCCCGGGGAGCGCAACCCCCCAGGGTAATCATACGTACATAAAATGTACAACAAAAGATAGCCCGCGTCGGGGAGCCCCCGAAAATATCACTCACTGTCTTTCCTGAGTTCAGGAAGCGCCGCCCCCTGCTTTTGAATGAGTTTCCTCATTATTACTACTGGAGCTACCTTCCTGGGTACTTTTCATGTCTAATGTTTTAACCTGGGGTACTACCCCGGAGTACCGTGTATATTCATGGACGTTCGCCATTGTACGTGCATGAGTGCGTTTATGCCTAACCATATGCTCATGAACTTTCATGATCGTTTTTCACCCTACCCCCCTTATTTCTCCCCTACCCTCTTTGTTCTAGATTATGACGTCATCACAAGTGCTCATGAGCGTTTTTTCAGCATTTCCCCCTCTGTTGGCTAACACATGTATGTGGCGGAGCCACGTACAAGGGTTCATGTACGTGTCATAGCCACGTACATGAAAGTAGCAGAGTTTCTTTCATGAAAGTAGCTGTTCCTACCCCCGTTAACTAGCCATAATGTACGTTCCTGAGTGCTCTTGTACGTCCCGGAGGTATTTAAACCGTTCATGAGGGTGTTTATACATTTTCGTATGACGTCACTCGTTAAGTACACTTTCCAAGTTTACTTAAGTATACATACTTAACATTCGCTAAGTACACACTTAGCATGCTCTGGGGTTTCCCGTTGCCAGTCAGCAAGCCCGGGGTTGCCACTCTTCGCGGGACCCGTCGCCGCCGAATCCGTGTGATCCAAGCCTG
>JABUQX010138105.1:0-5000 GCA_015478945.1 Trachelipus rathkii | reverse complement strand
TTCCCCGGAAAGGCCAGAGACCCGACTCCTGACATCGGGCCGGTATACCCTTGAGATTTTTAGTTAAAAAAAGAAAAATTTAATAGATAATTCTATTTTTTTAACGAGTAACCAATAAAAGGTCTAAATAGGCTCTCTAATCATATTACTATAATATAACAATAAATTTTTTTTTATTTTTCTCTCCTTTATATTTTAGGTATCTGAGAGCCTTACCAGGGGATTCCAAAAGATGATATTCCTTTACGCTGTAGCCTATTGTGAGTTTTGAGATATAAAAAATTTTTTTGTATGTTATTTTATTTATTTTTTCTTTTACATTTCGCCACTAGAAATTGGACCAAGCATTCCAGCAATGTATTCCGTTTCCCGGTAGCTGTTGTAGCTTTTGAGATATGGATTGGGGCTCTTCTAGAGGCTGACTATATATATAAATATATATAATATATATATATATATATATATATATATATATTATATATATATATATATAATATATATATTACGGTATATATAATAATATATATAATATATATTATATATATATATATATATTATTTATTAAATATAATATATATATATATAGTATAATAATATATAATATATATATAATATATATATATATATATATTATAATATATATATATATATATATAACATATATATATATATGCAGCCCTCATAGAAGCAGACAACACAATCCATATCTCCAAAAACTACAAACAGCTACCGGGAAAAGGAAAACATTGCTGAAATGCTGGTCCAATTTATTAGGAAAATGCTAAAAAAAAAAAAAAAAAAAAAGAAATGAAAATGAAATACTACAATAAGGACAGGAAAATGAAATACACAATTAAGGAAGGTACATGAAATACCAAATTAAGGATAGGAAAATGATATAATAGAAAAAGGAAAAAATGAAATAAAAATTGGCTATTTGTTTTGGGGTGCTGTGAGCATAAGTATATAAATATATTATTTGTAAAGTTATTACACGGCCAATTAGGGGCTCGAGCGACGGGAACAGGAGGGACGTTTACCCCATTACCCTTAGGGAGGGCGGGACCCCCGCGACACCCAAGATACCAAAGAGCGGGGGTCCGGAGACCCCTCCCCGGAGGGGGGGATTAGTCCTACCCCGTTAGTTCGCCCGGTAAGGCCGATGAAGACCCGCATCCTGCCATCGGCTGCCGGTATACCCTTGGGTATTCTTTAGTTAAAAAAGCCAGATTTATTAGAAAGGGTCTATTGTTTTTAAAGAGTAACCAATAAAAGGTTTCAAAATAGGCTCTCTAATCATATACTATAATTAATTAACATAAATTTTTTAATTTTTTTATTTGTTTACATTTCGTATCCAAAAATTTTCGAGGAACTCCAAAAATGTATTCCTTCGCTGTAGCTATGTAGTTTTTGAGATGTTTTTTTTTTTTTTTTTTTTTTTTTTTTTTTTTTTTTTTTTTTTTTTTTCCGCACTAAATTGGGGACCAGCATCCAGCAGTATTCCTGTTTCCCATAGGCTTGTTGTATTTTTAGAATGGATTGTGCACTCATCTAGAGGCTGACCATAATATTTATATTATATTATATTATATATATATATATATATATATTATATATATATATATATATATAATATTATATAATATATATATATATTATATATTATATTATATTATATTATATATATATATATATATATATATATTATAATATATATATATATATATATTATATATAGATATATTATATATATTATTATATATATTATATATATATTATATATATATTATATTATATATATATTAATATAATATTTTATATATATAAATATATGTATATATATATATATATATATATTATATATATATAATATATATATATATATATATATATATATATATATATATTTGTGCTATTATTTTTAGGCTTTATTATATGTACTTGTAATAACGGCAAATAATAATAGGCCCTTAACTGCAAGGCAATTATCAAAGGTCATTTGTGAGTTAGATCTTGAGGATGAATTTCTTAGTGATATTGAGTGTGATGAATCTGAAAAGTCGGATAGTGAAAGTGATCCTAGTGATGATGATCACTTTGATAATGATAATGATTCTATACCATTGATATCTGATAGTGAAGATGACGAAGTTGATTTCCAGTGGTCTGATTCTGTTCTGGTGGACATAAGTCTTTATCCTTTTTCTTCTAATTCTGGTGTCAAAATGCATTTAGAAGAACCTAAAAAGTCCTATAATGATTTTTTAATCGTTCTTTGAAGGGTACATTATTTGTACTATAGTTGAAGAGACAAACAAATATGCTGAAAAGGTAATCGAAGAAAAACGTAGGTCAGGAAAAATGAGAAGGAAAAGTCGTGACCTTCTGTGGAAGCTTACAAATGAAGAGGAGATAAGGGTGTTTATTGCTCTAGTTATTCTTCAAGGAATCATACAGAAACCTAATATAGATTTTTACCATTCAACAAATTCTCTTTTGCATACTCTTATTTTTGGAACAATAATTGCTAGAGATAGGTTTAAGATAATTCTCAAATATTTACATTTTTCGTCTGAAGAAAACTCAAATGATCCACAGTATAAGTTTATAAAAATTCTGGAACTCTTTGTGAGTAAATTTAAAACAAATTATATCCCTGAACAAAATATATCAATTGACAAAGCTCTTCCTTCAATGGAAAGGAAGACTACGATGGAAGAGAATATTCCCTTAAAACGAGCGTGATTTGGTATGAAGAGCTTCATACTTGCCGAAGCTAAATCTGGATATGTGTGGAATATTGCGGTATATACAGGAAAGGAGACTCAGTATCCATGTGGTATTCCAGGCCTACCGAATGACCTGACAAAGTCTACTAAAATTGTTCTTAATTTATGTGAACCTCTCATCGATAAAGGATATTGTATAGGAATGAACAATTTTTATGCATCCCCCGAATTATTAAAAATTTTGACTTCAAGAGCCACTGATGCAGGTGGCACTGTTCGATTTAACAGAAAAGGATTGTCACCACTGGTGTGCAGTAAGAAGCTCAAAAAAGGAGAAAATTATGAGCAATTCTTTTGAAAAATCATGCATCTTAAATGGAGGGATAAAAAATACGTTAACATGCTAAGCACACTCTGTGATAGCTCTATGGAGCGTGTTATTGTAGCTGGTAAAGAATGTCTTAAACCTACTCTATGCATAAAGTATAAAAAAGATCATATGGCTAGTGTAGATTTAATGGATCAGATTACATCTGCAGCTTCCATGATACGAAAAGGACTAAAAAAATATTACAAAAAGTTATTTTTTTTAGAATTGTCGAAATATGCATTCAAAACTGCCACTGTACATACAAAAAAAATAATAAGAAAACACTCCTGGAATTTAAATTACAACAAATAGGTGAGATATTGAAAAAACACTCTGAGAAAGTTTATTGGTCGCGCAAAAGATCTGCAATTACTTTAGGAGAAAACCCATGCTGTCTAACAGGTAGACACTTTTCTAAGCACATCGAAGATAATGATGAAATAAAAAATCGCCAAAGAAGATGTAAATACTGTGCTCTTCAAAAGAAAGTTAGAAAAACAGTTTATTCATATAATATTTGTGAAGTTCCCCTTTGTGTCATTCCATGCTTCACACTATATCATACCGATGTAAGATTACCAGAGTAATAGTCAGACAGAATTGAAATAAACTACTTAGAGGTTGGGTGAATGGTAAACATGCTCCCAAGTCATAAGTCTTGGGGACATCTAAATACATTGTAGATGTCAATGTGAGTGACAACCAATATATAGATATATATATATATATAATATATATATATTATATTATATATATATATATAATATATATATATATATTATATATAATATATATATATAATATATATATAATTATACTATAATATATGCAGAGGTGGGCGTTCCGCAATTTAAGTCCGCATTCCGCAATTGCGGACTACCAAAAAAATTGCGGAATTGCGATTGCGATAATTTGAAAAAAGTTTCGGAATTGCAGTTAGCGAATGCCTAAATCATTCCGCAATTTAATGTCCGCAATTCCACGAATTACGGCAATAGAGGACTGACAAACCCTAGAGGATTGTTTTTGTTTTATCCCCTAAGATTTAAAAACAATGTACAATTTACTAAGGCGACTGTATATAATCTTAGATATGTACAAAAATAGTTTGTTAAAAAAAATAATTTCATTTATTTGGACGATTTTGGCATTACAATAATATATATATATATATATATATATATATACATATAATATATAAATTATATATAGTATATATAATATATAGTATATTATAATAATATTATATATATTATATATATATAATATATATATATATATAAATATATATATTATATATATTATATATATATATAATAATACCTAACTATTACATGTACTAATTAGTCATTATTGATTGTCTCCTCCTCCTCCTCCTTCTCATCCCACTGGCACAACCTAGAAACACGATCCTCTGAAGAGTTCTGGGAGAACGAATTTTGAGGCCTAATGGAAGAAGAAGATGCTAGTTCTACTGAAAGAGCAAAAACACCTTACCTGAGAGTGTTTAACTTAGGGACTGGCCGTTGAAAACGCATTGCTCGGAAGTCTCTAGAGTTGCTCTAGGGTAGAGTTTCGCGGCCCAGAGAGATCCAGGACCAACTGACAGGCGAAAGTCCTTCCTGGGAGATATATATTATATATATAATATTATAGATATATATTAAATATATAATTATATAATATATATAGTATATTATATATATACCGTAAATTATATATATATATATATATAATATATATAGTATATATATATAATAATATATATCATATTAATATATATATATATTATAATATATATTATATATATATATATATTATATATATATATTAATATATAAATAGTATATTATAATAAATATTATATAATATATATATATATAAATAATAATATATAA
>JABUQX010138104.1:37500-40000 GCA_015478945.1 Trachelipus rathkii | reverse complement strand
AAAAAAAAACATTGTTTTTTTTTTGGAGAAAGTAAATATTGATATATCTTTTTCTACTTGTCCGATCAACATCAAATTTTCAGGGCTGTATAGCCGATGCAATATACATCTTTTTACTTAGATAATTGTTTTGTATACTCAAAATAAATTTTTTAAATTTCCAAAAAAAAGTTTTTGAAAATTTGTTCAATGAACAAAGGCTAAGAACTACTGCATATACAAAAAGAATGGATCTAAATATTAAATGTGTATCTCCCCTGACTGCAAATGCTCGACAATTTCATCCACATCGAATGAGCAGAAAGAAAGTTATCGCAATTTTTCATTTTAAAAACCAAATAAAGTGCGTTTTGAATTTTGACATTGCTTGGAGCACCAATTTAAAAAAACAATAAAAAAAAATCGTGCATTTTGTAGGTAATGTACCCATCAAAGTATATTTCAAGTATGAAGTTCATTTCGAAATAAATTGTAAAAGTTTTTAAAGGAGCAATGTCAAAAACTAAGGTTTGAAAAATGAAATTCTGAAAGTGACTTTACCCAAGACAAAAAAAAAACAAAAAAAAAAAAAACTTCGAAAACACTTTTAATGGTCAGAAAAAGCTACAGTTTTTTTTTTTCCTATCAAAATTAGATGAAAATTAAGAATTTTATGTCCATTTTTAGGGGGGGGAAATTGGGCTCAGTCCGAACCAAATATAACATTGACAGTAATGTAACATTAATAGTAATTTGAAAAAAAAAAAAAGAAGATATCATTTTCTTCATATAAAAATTTTCTTAATTTTATCTCTTACAACAAATGATTGCATAACTCCTTCGTTTATATTTCCAATGCTACGATGACACTCATTAAAGGCTAGTTTCTGTTTACTTTCTTCCCGTGTAGAATTGAAAAAGTATGTTTTGAGCCTTTTTAGAGTAGAGAAATATTTTTTTTAAAGTTCACGTTATTATATTTATATATATATTATATATATATATATATATATATATATATATATATATATATATATATATATATATATATATATATATATATATATATAAACATCTGCCAGATCCTTTATTATTTTTTTTTCAGGTCTGATATTATAATGCTGAGAGCAGAAAAAGCCATTCAACGCTAACTTGCTTTGGAGGTAGAGCAGTCGACGCTTTCGACTAAGCTCTTCAATATCTAGAAGCTTTTCATACTCATCTTCTGAGATTTCTGAAAAATGACTTGAGAAGGTAGTAATGGGGATAGTTGTAGTTTCATCACTTACAATATGTTCAGATGTACCCGTTTTTTCTTGAACTTCTTGCAACCCTTTAATACAAATGGTCACGTTGCAAAGTGTAGATTTAGCTTTTTGTTGTTGATCTTCAGTTAAGCTTAACCTGTAGATAGGATCAATATAAACAGCAGCTAGTAGAATATCATTGTCAATGAGAGAAATTTCTCTTCGTACCATGGAGTGTTTTATTTCTTCAGCATCTTAAATATAGATGGTATAAGGTTGAAGGTTGAATTTATTAGAATATAATCCAAATTGAAACAAAAGGGCAGCGTTAAAAAACTTCTAAGTTTGCAATTGCATTTTGAGATATGGAAGTCGCAAGTCAGTGAACTTGCATGAAGTGATTGAAGTCACCCACAGAAACACAATTCACAACTTGGTCAGTTCAAAATTTTCTGACTCCAACTCTACTATCTTGAAAGTTACCGACTCCGACTCCGACTCCGACTCCACCCTCTTGAAAATTACCGACTCCGACTCCGACTCCGACTCCACCCTCTTGAAAATTACCGACTCCGACTCAGAGAGCGAAGCACAGTGGGAATACCCTCTTTGTGATGGCAAAAGGAAGCTATTTTAAAGGACGAGTTAAAGGTCAGAATAATATTTAACTGTGGGAAAAAATTCTTTAGGCAGTGATTAAGGTCTTTACGTAGTTTTATATGGATGTGTTCATAGTATGGTAAAGGTAAATAGAGTTTAAGTTTTGGAGCAGTGAGAGTCAAGAGTTTTTGATCAAATTTGGAGGATAACAATTCTTTTATGTATTTATGAATAAGAGAAGGGGGAAAAAATTGAGTTTGAAAAAGTCTAGTAGAAAGTTGAAATCTAAGTGCATTAGGCTGTAATTGGATGTTAGATGAAAAGATCTGAAGATCAGAGTCCTGATACTATTACATTTAAAAACTAAAGGAATATGACTGAAAAAATTAATACCTAGGCCGGTGAATGTCTTTTTCTATAAATGGCAGTGGAAAAATCTGTAGGGGACTTTTTTATAAAGATATCTAAAAAAGGAAGGGAGTTATTAGTTTCATCTTCTCTGGTGAACGTTATGTTAGGTAATTGGGAATTCATGTAATCAAAAAAGGGGGTGATTTTGTTTATGTTGGTAAAAAGCAAGAAAGTATCGTCCATATATCTCTTGTAGTGTGATGGTTTGAAGGAGGGGGGCAATTATTTAACCAGATCTGTTCATAGACTTTTTCAAACTCAAT
>JABUQX010138104.1:30000-32500 GCA_015478945.1 Trachelipus rathkii | reverse complement strand
GCTTTTGCTTTAAATTTTATTCAGATTTCACAATAATATGTCAAGAAGTTTTTCAAAATAGAATAATACAAAACACTAAAAGCACATTTTTGTCATTTCATGATCACTATAACAAATGATAGATTTCAAACTATTTTCGTTCAATAAAATTCAATATAAAACCTTTGTTTTTAGGAAATTCCTCTCACTAGGCAGTTCATATTTTGTGAGTAGAGCTGCGTTTGCCAGTCTCTGTGAATATATATTTTTTATATTTTTATTTTACCTTTTCATAGTTCTATTCTATATCAATGAAGTGAAGAATATTTACTTATATTTAACAACTGATATAAATTAGAAATGCCAACTAAAAATGACATTATGGTCAGGGTTCAATTTTTGCTTAAGGCGGACCGACTGATTTTAGGACAAATTTTAAAATGAAGACAAATTTTTTAATTTTCAGCCGATTTTGGCCAAATCGGATGTTTTTATGTGTCTATAGACATTTGTATTTTCATTTTTTTTAAAAAAAACCTATGTTTTAGACATTTTTACGATTCACCTACAATTTTTTTTCGGAACATAGTATTCGAGTTTATGTTGTATTTTCAGCTTTCATATACCTAAATACTTATTTATTTTATTTTTTTTTTGACGCCAATTCCTAGCAGTGGTCGAAATTCAAACCTTGCTTTATTTGGTTTTGAAAATGGGAAATAGTAATAATTTGTTTCTGATCAAGCTATCTGAATGAAATTTTAAGTGCATATGTAGTTGGAGAAGATCACATCTTTTATTTAGATCATTTTTTGTATATGCAACAGTTTTTGGATTGTCCTGGAACAAAATTTTCACAAAAAAAACAATTTCATTTGAAATTTAAAGGAAAACATTTTTTGAGCATACAAAAAATTTATCTAAGTTGAAAAGATTTATCTTGCTCAACTATATAAGCTTTGAAAAGTTTGATGTTGATCAGATGAATAGAAAATACATATCTCAATATTTTACTTTTTCAAAAAAACTATTTTTGGAAAAAATGAAATATTGTGATAATTTTTTTCTACCCATCCGATAAACATAAAATTTTCAGGGCGTATAGAGTTGGACGAGATACATCATTTTTAGTTAGATAATTTTTTTTGTATACTCAAAAAAAATTTTTTTTTAAAAATTCAAAATTTTATTTTTTGAAAAGCTGTCCAAGGACAATTCCAAAAATTCTGCATATACTAAAACTGATCTAACTAAAAAATGTGTATTTCCCCGACTACTTAAGCCCTGAAAATTTCATCCTGATCGCGTGAAAATAAAATATATTATCGCAATTTTTCACTTTGAAAAACAAAAAAATAGGGGTTTGAATTTCATTCATTGCTGGGATATGGAATTAAAAAAAAAATCAAAAGAAAAAAAAATTGGATTCTCTAGGTAATAGACTAAAATATATGTATAGTTCAAGTTTTAAGTTATTTCGAAAAAAAAAAAAATAAATTGTAGGAAGTGAATCGAAAAATGCCAAGAACAAGTTTTCAAAAATTGAAAATTCAAAAGAAATGACTATAGATACAGAAAAACACCCGAAAACGACGTTTTAGAAGTCAGATAATGATATGATTTAAGCTTAAATTACCTGCATCATAGACTGGAGTATAATAGATATAAATTTTATTTATTTATTATTTATATGTCTCCTTTTCTTTTCTAAACTAGATCTGTAAAGAAATTTAAAGTGAATAATCTCAAATATTTGGTAAAGTAATATATTATATATATATAATATATAATATATATATATATATATATATATTATATATATATATATATTAAATATATATATATATATATATATATATATATATATATATATATAATTAGTATATATATATACTAGAAAAACACCATTTTGAACAAGCATAACACCAACACATTCCCAAACATAAGTTTCAACACGGGCTTCAGGAAAACCATTCACCACAACAACCCATCATAAACATCATTCAACCTAAATAAGAGGCTTAAATTCTTAAACCACACAAAAACAATGCTTATAGCAATGGACATAAACAAAGGCTTTTGACACAGTTTCTCAACACAATTTAATCCATTTAAAATAATGAGATCGAACATCCCCGTCTAGTTTAAATAAACTGGGATATCTATTCCTATCAGGGGAGAATTGCTCATGTACAGGACAACAACACAAAAAACTTCCATACAGTAACATCAAAAATGGAGTTACCTAAGCGTCAATCCTATCCCCCACCCCTTTTCAACTTATTCACTTGCTTAATCTTCCCACCAAATACAAACCATCCACACAAACATTACAACCTACGCAGTTGACATTCATTGCCACAACACACCAGAACCTAAACACAAACAAATCTGACCCAACAATATATCAACCAAATTCAAACAGGACTGACCGAAAATAGAATGTCGGCTTCACCAAATAAATCATCTTATCACTCAATTCACCACAGAACGAAAAACTCGGGGTACCACCACCCCAAAG
>JABUQX010138104.1:0-22500 GCA_015478945.1 Trachelipus rathkii | reverse complement strand
AACAGTTTTCACATCAATTAAAGCTAACATATCACAACCTGAACTAGAGAATATAGTATACTCTAACGACAAACCTAACATTACCCTACGCTTAACTAAACAGCTCAGACATTATCAAAGTCTCTACGTTAAAATCAGTAAGGTAACTAACATTACATACACAACCGTAACTTGTTTCACAGTTTTTTCAAACGCTGCATCTGTACATATCATAGGTATTTTACTAACATAGTAATACCTTTAACATAATTTATCCCATAAACCTCACCTAATTATCATACTAACCACGAAATATGCTGACCGTAAAGTTTTCACATTAAAAAAGCTAACATAGCATAACCTGACTAAAATATAATGGACAAAGCCAAACCTTAACACAGATGGGAAAGAGACATAGTTGGTACATGCCACCGGTGCTGGAAGCCGTGCGGTGCTGAGTAGTTTTTAAACCATTACTAGCCTCAGACTGACATTTCTATTTTTTCAAAATCTCGTTTCTTTTTATAAACGTCAACTAAAAAATATATAGTTTGTGCTATTCTATTTTGTAAGTTTTCTGTTAACATTTATACTTTTTTTTTTTTATTAGGTGTATTTATTTTATGCTATTTAACTTTTTTTTTTTTTTTTTTTTTTTTTTTAACTGTTTTTTTTTTATTTTTTTTTTTTTTTTTTTTTTTTTTTTTTTTTTTTTTTTTTTTTTTTTTTTTTTTTTTTAACTTTTTTTTTTTATTTTTTTTTTTATTTATTTTTTTATTTTTTTTTTTTTTTTTTTTTTTTATTATTTTATTTTTTTTATAATTTTTTTTAATTTTCATGTTTATAACTTAAAATTTTGTTTTTTTTTTTTTATTTTACACATTTTTTTGTTTTTAACTAAAAATGTTTTTAAGTTTTCATGTTTTTTAGTGGTTTTAGCCACCCACCCTCCCCACAACCACCTGTGATCGTATGATCTATTGATCTATTGACTATTGATCTATCGAGTTCTATTGATTCAAGTCATATTTTGTATAACATAACACAAAAACTTTTATTTATTTTTGTTTTGTTTTCTTTAAACATTTTGTTTTTACTAAAAAATTTATTCTTTTCATGTTTATAACTTAAAAATTTGCGCGTTTTTTTTACACTACCTAAAGCAGTAATATCAGTTAAAGTCAACCAACAGTCCCTTCCATTCCCCACCCTTCCATGATCTATTGATCTATTGATCTTTTGATCTATTGATCTATTGATCTATTGATCTATTGATTCATGTCATATTGTGTATAACAACACAAAAACTTTTATTTATATGTTTGTATTCTTTAAACATTTTGTTTTTACTAAAAAATTATTCTTTTTATGTTTATGACTTAAAATTTTTTGCATTTTTACATACCCTAAAGCAGTAAATCAGTAAATCAACCATCAGACCCACCCCCCTACCCTCCCCACCCTCCTACCCTTCCATGATCTATTGATCTATTGATCTATTGATCTATTGAACTATTGATTTTCAAGTCATATTTTGTATAACATAACACAAAAACTTTTATTTATTTTTGTTTTGTATTCTTTAAACATTTTGTTTTACTAAACAATTTATTCTTTTTATGTTTATGACTTAAAATTTTTTGCATTTTTACATACCCTAAAACAGTAAATCAGTAAATCAGTTAAATCAACCATCCAGGCCACCCTCCTATGATCTGTTGATCTATTGATCTATTGATTCAAGTCATGTATTTTTATTAAATTGTTATGTTTTACATACCTTAGTCGTTGTTGATGTTAAATATATCAAACGTTCAAGTTAAATGAAAATATACAACACTTTTTCAAACATATCTCTAAAATATTAATGTTAATTTTACATTAACATTGTAATATTGAAAACTAAACAAAAATATATCTCATCCTAGCCTAACTGACATACAGCATTCATTAACAAGGTAACTAGAATTAGAAGTTTCAACTTACCAGCAGAAGTCATCATAGCAATCTCATTCTTTACTATACACACGCTGTCACTAGTTTATATTATCTTATTATTATTATTTTATTTTATTATTATCGATTATTATTATTATTATTATTTTATATTTATAGTATTATTAATATTATTATTATTACATTATCATATTTCCTGTATATGAATATGTAGATAACAAATCCTAACACACCACGCACACACACACCACGCACACACACACACACACACACACACACACACCACACACACACACACACACATCACATGACTGCTATTTCTATGATGTCAAGCAGATGTGTAACATTTTTCTAAACCTCGTTGGGAAAGACATTTACATTTCACATGTTTAATATAAACATTTCGTTTTGTTATGTATTTTCTTTTACGTTTCTATTATTCCTTATATTTATATTTTGTTAAAAGTTAGTTATTTATTTATTTATTATAGTTTTATTTATTTTTATTTTTATTTATTTAAAATAATCTATATATTTTTAAAAACTTATTTATTTTTGCTTATTCTGTTTAAAACATTTTGTTTTAACTAAAATTTCTTTCATTTTATGTTTATAACTTAAATTTTTTTTTTGATTTTTTACATACCCTAAAGCAGTAAATCAGTTAATCAAACCACCCACCCCACCCTTCCACTATCCATCTATTGATCTATTGATCTATTGATTCAAGTCATATTTTGTATAACATAACACAAAAACTTTTATTTATTTTTGCTTATTCTGTTTAAAACATTTTGTTTTAACCAAAATTTATTTCATTTTATGTTTATAACTTAAAATATTTTGCCTTTTTACATACCCTAAAGCAGTAAAACAGTAAATCAGTTAATTAAACCACCCACCTACCCTCCTACCTTTCCATAATCTATTGATCTATTGATCTATTGATTCAAGTCATATTTTGTATAAACATAACATAAAAATAAACTCTTGTAATATACATATGATCAAACAGTTCCAACGCAATAAATACTAGGTATAACAAAATTTTCACATCAATAAAGCTAACATATCATAACATGAACTATGAATACAATGTACAAAAAGAAACCTAACATAGCTTACGAACGAGTAAACTGATAACATTAGCAAAGTTCCATACTTAACAACAGTAAGTAACTAACATTACCAACGAAACGTAAGCGATTTACACTTTGTCAAGCATATCTCTAACATATCAATGTTAATTTTTACATTAACATAGTAATATTTATCAAAAATTTATCATAACCTTACCTAACTATCATACTCCCCAACGAATAAATGCTAACATATCAAAGTGTTCACATCAATAAAGCTGACATAACATAAGTTGAGCTAAGAACATAACAAACCTACCACACCTTATACACGAATTAACTGCTAACATAAAAAAGTTCCCTACTTAACAACAGTAAAATAGCTAACAATGCCTACAAAACATATCCTATTCACACTTTTTTCAAGTATATCTCTAACATTTCAATGTTAATTTAATATTGACATAGTAATATATATCAAAACAACAAAAATTTATCATAACCTAACATAACTATCATACAGACCATTATTATTATTATTATTATTATTATTATTATTATTATTATTATTATTATTATTATTATTATTATTATTATTATTATTATTCCTTCGCTCTCATTGGGCATGTTTTGAGATCTATGGAATAACGCATCATACTGATGGAAGATTGATAAACTGGGAAAGTACGGCAACAGCGCATCAGCCAGAGAAAATTTGGCAACACCGCACAGCCAAAGTTCTGAGCGTAATATCGAAAAGTACCTAACATCGCATAGCAAAACTTAGCTGAACCTATTTATTTTTGTTTTTTATCATATCTATAACATAACAATATTATTTAACATTGACATAGTAATATAATTTACTATAACCTAAGGTAACTATCACACTGGCAAACTAATAAATGCTAACACAACAAAGTGCTCACATCAATAAAGCTAACACTGCGTTACCTGAACTAAGAACATAATGTAAAACCACACACACACACACACACACACACACACACACACACACACACACACACACACACACACACACACACACACACACACATAACAAACCTAACATATCTTATACACGAATAAACGGCTAATATTAATAAAGTTCCGTTACTTAACTACAGTAATTAGCTAACATTGGGAGCCAAAATTTAATCCTATTCACACTTTTCAAACATATCTCTAAATATATTAATGTAAATTTTACATTAGCGTTGTAATATTTATGAGAACTAAACAAAAATTTAACTCAACCTAACCTAACAGTCATACAGCATTCATTAACAATGTAACTAAAATTAGAAGTTTCAACATACCAGCTGAAGTCAAAGTAGCAATCTCACTCTTTACTATACATAAACGATCAAAATATTATTATTATTATTATTATTATTATTATTATTATTATTATTATTATTATTATTATTATTATTATTATTATTATTATTATTATTCCACATAGATCTCACAACACCAATAACGTGTGCGACCATATCGCTTGCATGCTCACAACTAGAACATAGGTCGGTAAAATGCTCTCTACCTGACACCTAAACATTACGCAATCTTTAACAAAGAACAAAGGGTTCGGTTACAACATCTGTTATCCTCTTGAGAGGGTGGATACAAAGAACGTGAGAAACAAGCCATTCAAAAGCGTGTGAAAAAGATAATTAGTTTTGAAGGGGAATAAACAAAGAACGGGTATCAATTACATGAACATCTGTTGCTTTGTTCTAACAAAGATATGAAAGCGATTCAACATCTGTTATCCTCTTGACGGAAGGGGGACCTACAAAGAAGAACGTGAAGAGAAACAAGTCATTCAAAGCGTGTGAAAAGATAATTAGTTTTGAAGGGGATAAACAAAGAACGGGTATCAATTACATGAACATCTGTTGCTTTGTTCTAACAATGGTATGAATGTGGTTCAACAACCGTTACATGAAGGGTAAAATTGCTATGCGTATAAACATGTATGCAAACACACACACACACACACACACACACACACACACACACACACACACACACACACACAAACATTATAAACATATACTCTACTGATATATATATATTATATTATATGTATAACTGACTAATATACTATAAATAACCTATATTAATATATATATATTTATATATATATATATTATATATTATATAATTTATATATATATATATATTGTAGAGTTAGTAAATATTGGTTTAATAATAAGATATATTTCATCAATTTGTAAGATATTAATATAAAGATCTTCACATTGGTCGCTTTAATATTATTTTTGTTTTTCCGATTATTTTTGTTTTTCACATTTTTAATATAAACATTTCGTTTTCTTATTATTTTCTTTTAAGTTTTTATTATTCTTCTTTATATTTATATTTTGTTAAAAGTTATTTATTTATTTATTTATTTTATTTTATTTTTATTTATTTTTAATTTATGGTACCTAACACAGCAAGACAACTCGATCGCTAACACCGAGAGACTACATCCAACGCCCATGTCAAGCGTTCGAACCTTAGCGCTTCACGTCTCCGCGTCTTCATACCTTTACGTCTGCATGGCTTTAAGGTGTATAACAATTAGACCGCGAGTGACCCGCCGCATCCCTCTTGGTCGCAATATCTACAAACGCCTATGGGTAAGGCTGAAAACGAATCTTAACAATATATATATATATATATATATAATATATATTATATTATCCTACTTATATATATATATATATATATTATATATATATTTACCTCCTCTGATAATTTAACGATATAAGCAATATTACAATTAACGCCTAAGGGGTAAGGCTGAAAAACGAATCTTAACAATACGAAACATGATAACAAGTAAGAACAAAAACCAAAATAAATATATTTTAATCTGAAACACGTTGTTTCAGGGAGACCTTTTGAGATGAAAAGGAGGGAAATGCTTGCCTTTCTTGTGATTGGATAGAATTAACGTATCTTCTTTTGGCTTATCCTGTGATTGGTTGAATATCCCTTATCTCATATGCTTGTGTTTATGTGATTGGTTGAAAATTATCATACCTCTTTAAAGCTGTATTTGAACAGGGATTTTATTTTACTTATAGGTCTAAACTCATTTTAAAACCATAGTAGCTTTAACTGTTAAACGTTGAACAAGTTCTGTGCTCAGTCTTGAAAGTGTTTTATTTTCATCAAGTGTATTACAGTGTGTATATCATGACCCATCTTAACAGATATACCTCTATAGAAGATATTGTACAATGGACAGTCAAGATCCCTGACTATGGTGTTTCATTCTTATATAAAAGAAAACCTAATGGGTTTGAATTTTTTACGTGTATTAATCAACCTATATGCTCTAGTAACAAACGTATTTTTATGAGCGCTGATGAACTACTCTCTATTTGTCACCATGTTGAAGAATGGATCAAGAAGTACTCTAAGTCTACCGACTTTTTAGACTCACCGAAGATTGTTATTAGCCTAAGAGAGGGTCACGATGGTAGACAACTTACTCTCGCCTTTTCTAAGTATGTAATTACACACAGGATAGGTATGGAGCTTCTAGTATGGAAGACGTGTAATGAATCATGTACATTTGATCCCACTACTCATAGAATCAGTATTAAAGGTATACAGCGTTTGAAATATATGGCTGAAGTTCGCAAGAGGGTATTAATGCAGATGAAGAAGACTGAAATACTGGGTAATTACGTAACTGTGGCTCATTATATGTTATACCAGGAATATTGTGCATTTAAGAAAAATCTAACTGATGATACTGAAACTATCATTGAAAACTTCTTAAAATCTATGAACGTGCAGAAATTCATCTATCTATTTAGAAAACAATGGAGCGAAAGTATTTACGCTGCTGATCCTGACAGTAAACATACTATGATATCTGAGAGAGAACTTTTTACATATGTGCTATCGGATGGTATTGAAGAGATAAGAAACTATCTGAGGAACAAAAACGCAAATGATAAGCATATTTGTAAAGACTTAGAATGTTTAAATTTGAAATATACATAAAGCTCCATGATAGGTTTATATATATATATATATATATATATATATATATATATATATATATATATATATATATATATATATATATATATATATATAATAACCTTGTAATATATTTATATTTAATATTCCTGTAAATATATTTAATGTTAAAATATGTATGTCTGTGATTATTTAGTTTCTAATTATGTAATAAAGGAATTAAAATGAGCAAGTTGTTTTTACTGACTTAAAACTTATTTCCTTATATATATATATATATATATATATATATATATATATATATATATATATATATATATATATATATATATATATATATATATATATATATATATATATATATATATATATATATATATGTCCAAGAGGGATGCGGCGGGTCACTCGCGGTCTAATTGTTATACACCTTAAAGCCATGCAGACGTAAAGGTATGAAGACGCGGAGACGTGAAGCGCTAAGGTTCGAACGCTTGACATGGGCGTTGGATGTAGTCTCTCGGTGTTAGCGATCGAGTTGTCTTGCTGTGTTAGGTACCATAAATTAAAAATAAATAAAAATAAAATAAAATAAATAAATAAATAAATAACTTTTAACAAAATATAAATATAAAGAAGAATAATAAAAACTTAAAAGAAAATAATAAGAAAACGAAATGTTTATATTAAACATGTGAAAAACAAAAATAATCGGAAAAACAAAATAATATTAAAGCAACCAATGTGAAGATCTTTATATTAATATCTTACAAATTGATGAAATATATCTTATTATTAAACAAATATTTACTAAAAACAAATAATATATATATATATATATATATATATATATATATATATATATATATATATATATATATATATATATATATATATATATATATATATATATATTTGTGTGTGTGTGTGTGTGTGTGTGTGTGTGTGTGTGTTTGCATACATGTTTATACGCATAGCAATTTACCCTTCATGTAACGGTTGTTGAACCACATTCATACCATTGTTAGAACAAAGCAACAGATGTTCATGTAATTGATACCCGTTCTTTGTTTATCCCCCTTCAAAACTAATTATCTTTTTCACACGCTTTTGAATGACTTGTTTCTCACGTTCTTTGTATCCACCCTCTCAAGAGGATAACAGATGTTGAATCGCTTTCATACCTTTGTTAGAACAAAGCAACAGATGTTCATGTAATTGATACCCGTTCTTTGTTTATTCCCCTTCAAAACTAATTATCTTTTTCACACGCTTTTGAATGGCTTGTTTCTCACGTTCTTTGTATCCACCCTCTCAAGAGGATAACAGATGTTGTAACCGAACCCTTTGTTCTTTGTTAAAGATTGCGTAATGTTTAGGTGTCAGGTAGAGAGCATTTTACCGACCTATGTTCTAGTTGTGAGCATGCAAGCGATATGGTCGCACACGTTATTGGTGTTGTGAGATCTATGTGGAATAATAATAATAATAATAATAATAATAATAATAATAATAATAATAATAATAATAATAATAATAATAATAATAATAATAATAATAATAATATTTTGATCGTTTATGTATAGTAAAGAGTGAGATTGCTACTTTGACTTCAGCTGGTATGTTGAAACTTCTAATTTTAGTTACATTGTTAATGAATGCTGTATGACTGTTAGGTTAGGTTGAGTTAAATTTTTGTTTAGTTCTCATAAATATTACAACGCTAATGTAAAATTTACATTAATATTTTAGAGATATGTTTGAAAAAGTGTGAATAGGATAAGTTTTGCTCCAATGTTAGCTAATTACTGTAGTTAAGTAAGGAACTTTATTAATATTAGCCGTTTATTCGTGTATAAGATATGTTAGGTTTGTTATGTGTGTGTGTGTGTGTGTGTGTGTGTGTGTGTGTGTGGTTTTACATTATGTTCTTAGTTCAGGTAACGCAGTGTTAGCTTTATTGATGTGAGCACTTTGTTGTGTTAGCATTTATTAGTTTGCCAGTGTGATAGTTACCTTAGGTTATAGTAAATTATATTACTATGTCAATGTTAAATAATATTGTTATGTTATAGATATGATAAAAAAAAAAAAAATAGGTTCAGCTAAGTTTTGGTATGCGATGATAGGTACTTTTTCGATATTACGCTCAGAACTTTGGCTGTGCGGTGTTGCCAAATTTTCTCTGTCTGATGCGCTGTTGCCGTACTTTCCCAGTTTATCAATCTTCCATCAGTATGATGCGTTATTCCTTCGCTCTCATTGGGCATGTTTTGAGATCTATGGAATAATAAAATAATAATAATAATAATAATAATAATAATAATAATAATAATAATAATAATAATAATAATAATAATAATAATAATAATAATAATAATAATAATAATAATAATAATAATATAAATAATAATAATAATGGTCTGTATGATAGTTATGTTAGGTTATGATAAATTTTTGTTGTTTTGATATATATTACTATGTCAATATTAAATTAACATTGAAATGTTAGAGATATACTTGAAAAAAGTGTGAATAGGATATGTTTTGTAGGCATTGTTAGCTATTTTACTGTTGTTAAGTAGGGAACTTTTTTATGTTAGCAGTTAATTCGTGTATAAGGTGTGGTAGGTAGGTTTGTTATGTTCTTAGCTCAACTTATGTTATGTCAGCTTTATTGATGTGAACACTTTGATATGTTAGCATTTATTCGTTGGGGAGTATGATAGTTAGGTAAGGTTATGATAAATTTTTTGTTAAATATTACTATGTTAATGTAAAATTAACATTGATATGTTAGAGATATGCTTGACAAAGTGTAAATCGCTTACGTTTCGTTGGTAATGTTAGTTACTTACTGTTGTTAAGTATGGAACTTTGCTAATGTTATCAGTTTACTCGTTCGTAAGCTATGTTAGGTTTCTTTTTGTACATTGTATTCATAGTTCATGTTATGATATGTTAGCTTTATTGATGTGAAAACTTTGTTATACTAGTATTTATTCGTTGGACTGTATGATATATGTATATGAAGAGTTTATTTTTATGTTATGTTTATACAAAATATGACTTGAATCAATAGATCAATAGATCAATAGATCAATAGATTATGGAAAGGGTAGGAGGGTAGGTGGGTGGTTTAATTAACTGATTTACTGTTTTACTGCTTTAGGGTATGTAAAAAGGCAAAATATTTTAAGTTATAAACATAAAATGAAATAAATTTTGGTTAAAACAAAATGTTTTAAACAGAATAAGCAAAAATAAATAAAAGTTTTTGTGTTATGTTATACAAAATATGACTTGAATCAATAGATCAATAGATCAATAGATCAATAGATCATGGAAGGGTAGGAGGGTGGGGTGGGTGGTTTGATTAACTGATTTACTGCTTTAGGGTATGTAAAAATGCAAAAAAAAAAAATTAAGTTATAAACATAAAATGAAAGAAATTTTAGTTAAAACAAAATGTTTTAAACAGAATAAGCAAAAATAAATAAGTTTTTAAAAATATATAGATTATTTTAAATAAATAAAAATAAAAATAAATAAAACTATAATAAATAAATAAATAACTAACTTTTAACAAAAATATAAATATAAGGAATAATAGAAACGTAAAAGAAAATACATAACAAAACGAAATGTTTATATTAAACATGTGAAAAATGTAAATGTCTTCCAACGAGGTTTAGAAAATGTTACACATTTGTTGACATCATAGAAATAGCAGTCATGTGATGTGTGTGTGTGTGTGTGTGTGTGTGTGTGTGTGTGTGTGTGTGTGTGTGTGTGTGTGTGTGTGTGTGTGTGGTATGTTAGATTTGTTATGTACATATACATATATAGTTGATATAATGATAATAATAATAATAATAATAATAATAATAATAATAATAATAATAATAATAATAATAATAATAATAATAATAATAATAATAATAATAATAATAATAATAATAATAATAATAATAATAATAATAATAATAATATTTTGTGCGGTTGTGTATAGTAAAGAATGAGATTGCTATGATGACTTCTGCTGGTAAGTTGAAACTTCTAATTCTAGTTACCTTGTTAATGAATGCTGTATGTCAGTTAGGCTAGGATGAGATATATTTTTGTTTAGTTTTCAATATTACAATGTTAATGTAAAATTAACATTAATATTTTAGAGATATGTTTGAAAAAGTGTTGTATATTTTCATTTAACTTGAACGTTTGATATATTTAACAACTACAACAACGTTTTAAGGTATGTAAAACATAACAATTTAATAAAAATATGACTTGAATCAATAGATCAATAGATCACTAATGAGTAGGAGGGTGGCTGGATGGTTTGATTAACTGATTTACTGATTTACTGTTTTAGGGTATGTAAAAATGCAAAAATTTTTAAGTCATAAACATAAAAAGAATAAATTGTTTAGTAAAACAAAATGTTTAAAGAATACAAAACAAAAATAAATAAAAGTTTTTGTGTTGTTATACAAAATATGACTTGAATCAATAGCTCAATAGATCAATAGATCAATAGATCAATAGATCATGGAAGGGTAGGAGGGTGGGGAGGGTAGGGGGTGGGTCTGATGGTTGATTTACTGATTTACTGCTTTAGGGTATGTAAAAATGCAAATTTTTTAAGTTATAAACATGAAAAGCTTAAAAATTTTAAAAAAAAAAAAAAAAAAAAAAAAAAAAAAAAAAAAAAAAAAAAAAAAAAAAAAAAAAAAAAAAAAAAAAAAAAAAAAAAAAAATTAAAAAAAAAATAAACAAAGGATATAAATGTAAAATGAAACTTATAAAATAAAATAGGACAAACTATATATATTTTCGTTGCCGTTTATAAAAAGAAGACAAGATTTTGAAATTAGAAATGTCAGTCTAAGGCTAAACGAATGTATACTAACTCTGCACTGCACCGGCACCTGCACCTGCACCTGCACCGGTGTCGGAACCAACTCTGTCTCCTTCTCAGTCTCCTTTCTCCATCCTTCCTCCTTCCTCCTTCTTCCTTCCTCCATCTTCTCTTATGCACTCAGTGCATTTCTTCAGGGATCCCCCTCAAAGGGTGAGCCTGACACCATTTACGAACTTACAAACCGCCTATTCGATTTCTACGACCTTATAAACTATATATATATATATATATATATATATATATATATATATATATATATATATATATATATATATATATATATATATATATATATATATATTCTAGAGTTTTTTTTACTAAATTAATGACCGCGAGTAGAATTTTCATTATTATTGAGGGTCATCCTCTCTGGGGGGGGCTGCGGTAAGGTACGCCACTGATATATATATATATATAAGTATGTATGTATGTATGTATGTATGTATGTATGTATGTATGTATGTATGTATGTATGTATGTATGGCGGGGGTAAGGTACGCCACTGATATATATATATATATATATATATATATATATATATATATATATATATATATATATATATATATATATATATATATATATATATATGTATGTATGTATGTATGTATGTATGTATGTATGTATGTATGTATGTTTATAACCAATACAATTATATATATATATATATATATATATATATATATATATATATATATATATATATATATATATATATATATATATATATATATATATATATATATTTATATATATATATATATATATATATATATATATATATAATAGAAAGAAAATAAATAATAATAATAATAATAATAATAATAATAATAATAATAATAATAATAATAATAATAATAATAATAATAATAATAATAATAATAATAATAATAATATTGTGTCCTCAAAGATATTTTCAACTTGGTTAAAAATTATGAAATTTGATATATATATATATATATATATATATATATATATATATATATATATTATATATATTATCTAATATTTATATATATATATATATATATATATATATATATATATATATATATATATATATATATATATATATATATATATATATTCAGCATCAAATATCAATATATATACCCAATTTTTTAAAATTTCACTGATATATATCTATTATATTGTTATATAGTATATATATAGTATATATATATATATATATATATATATATATATATATATATATATATATATATATATATATATATATATATATATATATATATAATAGAAAGAAAATAAATAATAATAATAATAATAATAATAATAATAATAATAATAATAATAATAATAATAATAATAATAATAATAATAATAATAATAATAATAATAATAATAATAATAATAATAATAATAATAATAATAATAATAATAATAATAATAATAATATTGTGTCCTCAAAGATATTTTCAACTTGGTTAAAAATTATGAAATTTGAGTCCCTTGTGCGAGAACGTCTCTCTCCCCTCAGTATAAAAGATAATTAATCTTTTAGACTTAAAAAGGTAATAAATTTCCATTTGACACCTTAAAAAAGTAATTAGTTTGAAAACAAAATGTATTAGTTTCTTTGTCAATTTCTTTGTACTTCAGCAATAATTTATCAAAATCTTCCCAGGCCATTGTTATTTTACGTCATAAATTTCCATTTGACACCTAAAGGTAATTAATTGCCTCTTTCTTTCTTTTAAACACGAAGGGAAAAAACATTAATTATCTCTTATTTCCAAAGCTTTGTTCTTAAAAGCTTTGTTCAGCGCATCATAAATTTACACTTGACACCTAAAAGTAATTAAAAATTTTTCTCTCCCCTCATGGATTCCCAGGCCATTGTTATTTTACGATATAATTGACAGCTGATACCTTACACCTTTAGGCTTAAACGATAATTAGATTTCCTTTCTCTGGTTCAATCCCCTTCTCTTATACCCCCACCCTCCTTCTCTTCTCCCCTCTATTTCCCCTCTCTCATTTTCCCCTCATTTTATTTAGTCGAATGCCAGCGATTGAACAGTGAGGATGTCGTGCTGCTTCAGCGGCCTCTGCGAGGGGCGGGCCGGCGCGAAAAAAATAATTTGCATGTATGCGCGCGCACGCTTGTATCTTTCCTTACTTGTACGTACGTACGTATACGTATATATATATATATATATATATATATATATATATATATATATATATATATATATATATAAGATAAAAAGAACACATATATGAAATAAACACACATATATATATATATATGTCTCTTTTTATATATATATATGTTACATATATATATATATATATATATATATATATATAAGCGGGAGGAAAGTGTGGAGGAAAAAGAGTGTGATTGTGCGTGTATTCTCTCTTGCATGAACGGATTCTCAGCATGTACGTATTCTCTAAGCATGTACATATATTTTTTTTTATATATAAAGAGCACACAAGAACCCAGATATATACATCTTTCTCTACACACCTCTCTTTTTATTATATATATATATATATATATATATATATATATATATATATATATATATATATATATATATATATATATATATATATATATATATATATATGATTTTATATTGAAAGTTATATCCTGGAACAACACACCATTCCAGAAAATCCTGGAATTACTAAATTTCAATCAGTACTTTCCAGTTTCCAGGTCCTGGAAACTGGAAACCACTTTCCAGAATCCTGGAATCCTTCCAGGATTCCAGTCCCATCCAATAGTTGCGTGTAACTACAACGATTAATCGAATGAAAGTTATTAATACTTTTCTTTCGATTATATTTTTCAGTTAACCAGAGCACGTAGAAAGACGATTTAAACATCGATATAGGGGTAAAAAACATCGATAAATCGATTGAAACCGTTAAAAATGATCGATCATTAAAAACCTTCTAGGAACCAAAACCTCTTTGGGGCTCTGCCCTTTTTGGGGGGTAAAACCCTTGAGTTCAGGCTCACAACCTCTGAAAACGGTCTTCCAGACCTTAAATTCGGTCTCACCGACCTTAAAAACCCTAACCTTGACACGTCAAGCTTGAAAAACCAAATGTTGCAAAATGTTGCTTGCAACATGTGCAACTTCCGGTTGCAACTTCCGGATGTCAGTCTGGCTGCTAGTTGTCCACCCTATACTACTTATATATATATATATATATATATATATATATATATATATATATATATATATATATATATATATATATATAGTTGTATATATATATATATATATATATATATATATATATATATATATATATATATATATATATATATATATATATATATATATATATATATATATATATATATATATATATATATATATATATATATATAGTGTAAGAAAGGAACTGGTAGTTTTGTGAATCCATTTCCTTCTTCCGTATTTTTACAAACTTGGTGACTCGTATCTAATGAATATCTGCTTCTCCCCTTCTCTATAAATGCTAACGCTAAATTGGACCATTAAAGTCAATGCCTAAATGATTCATTTTACGATAATTTTATATCATAGATCTTTATCCTTTTTTTCTCTTTCTTCAATTTAGATTTATTTCCTGTTTAATGTTTAAAAAGAATTTTTTTTTGTTTACCGTCAATAAAAACACCCGCACGAACGAACCCCTCTAGTTAGAAATATGTTCACATCAAATATGTATTAAAATTTCTTTAAATTTTAAAAAATATAAGTATCAGTGCTCCCGTTAAAGAATGTGACTAGGTGATTGCACAGGGATTTTTTTTTAAAATTACAAAAATAATTAATTTATTGTCGCTTTCATTACTGTACGTGTTTGAATGTCTTGATTTTCTCAAATTACGCATAACGACTTTAAAAATACAGCTATTTGATAATTTATTTTTAAACAGGTTTCGAAATAAGCAATTTTAAATGAAGTTCCCTTTCTAAAGTCGAAAGGTGTATTAAAAAATTAAAGTTGCTCACGTTTTATTAGAGAAAAAGAATCTCTCGATATCAAAGAGCCTCGTTTCATTGAGAGTCAATGAAAAATAATAGGAGTAATTTCGGGAATCAACAATAAATGGCTAAAGTAATTGGGTATTGTGTAGGAATTATGCATTGATTTTTCAATCAACTAATATATATATATATATATATATATATATATATATATATATATATATATATATATATATATATATATATATATATATATATATATATATATATATATATATTTTTTTTATAGTTGTCACCACCACTCACGGGCAGAGCCCTATTCAGGGAGGGGGTGTTACACGCCAAAATTACATCCGCTAGCGCAAATTACGCAGATGAGCACAGACGCAGGCTTTAAAGTGAGGGAGATTAAATTCAGCAGGAAACACAGAAGATGGAAGAGAGTTCCACAGAACAGAGGTGGCAGGAAAGAAGGAAGCACCGTAGCAAACTAGCCTGGAGTTACCATATATATATATATATATATATATATATATATATATATATATATATATATATATATATATATATATATATATATATATATATATATATATATATATATACTATATGTACTAAATATGACTTCTTTATATATATATACAGTATAACATACAGTATTCATAGTTGACGCTTGTGCAGTGAGGAAGTGTGTGATTGTTTTTCCAAGTGTTTTAATGTCAATTTAGGTTTTTAATGTTTTTAAGATTTTTTCAATCAAGCCCTAGAAGAGTATCACGGGCTCTCGTCGCAGGTGGATCACTTGCCTTGAGCTCGTGATAGCCTGAAGGGCTGTATTTTGTCTGCCTGGAGGGATGGCATATGCCATTCGTTGGTGAGGTCCTCTCTCGAAGACAAAACAAAACCAAATCAAAGCCTTAATTCTATGTCTTTGGTTTTATTTTGTTTTTGGCTTTTTTGTTTTAATTTTTAATTATTTGCCAAGTGTTTTAGTATTTGATATCTACAAATGACGATGATATATATATATATATATATATATATATATATATATATATATATATATATATATATATATATATATATATATATATATATATATATATATATATAAATATATATATATATATATATATTTATATATATATATAGGTACTTTATTAAACCAGGGGGCAATAAAAAATTTAAGCTTTAAAAGGTGGGAAAAACTGGGAAATGCATTTTATGATCCTAAATTTATGAAACAGAAAAAGACAAACATTTTTTGTAATGGTCAATTTTCATATATAACACTGGTCAACATATTTGTAATTTGAAAATTTTTCCTAGCTCAAAATAGAAAAACTTAACTAATTTTTGGTCGAGAAACACAAATTTGATAATAATTTTTATGTATTAGCTCTGGTTTTGAAGATATTTACATATTAAATAATAACATAGAACTTACATGTTAACTATCGAAAAGATATCAATTGAAGCTCTTTAGTATCATAAAATAAGTATACAACTACCAAAAATGTATATAAATTTTATGTGACATTAATTATTATATTTTGCTTATGTGTAATTTCATTTCATTATAATCAGTAACCTCACATTTTAATGTTTAATCTCTTGAATGACATCTCTTTGCTACTCGCTTGTGAATGGTTTCTGGGGCGTCTCTTGTCACTGTTCAGCAATAGTCCGCAAGCATGGAGGCGTTCCATTTACCTTGATACCTTCTTTCCATTCTAGATATATCTTGATGAAATCGCTCACTATGTTCGTCGTTCACGGCGCCACAATTGTCAGGGAAGAAGTCTAGGTGAGAATGTAGGAAATGGATCTTGAGTGACATGTTGCACCTTAATTGACGATACGTTTCTAGAAGTGTATCCACAATATCAACGTAGTTATCAACCCTACGATTTCCTAGGAAGCCATGAACAACATCTTTAAATGCTTTCCATGCTGCTTTCTCATGGCCAGCAAGAACTAGCTCAAAGTTAACATCCTTAAGAAGATGCCTTCTTTAACTTTAGCATCACTGAGTTTTGGAAATTGTTTTCTGAGGTACTGAAAACCTTCTCCATCCTGGTCCATTCCCTTCACAAAGTTTTTCATGAGTCCAAGTGTGATGTGTAAAGGTGGCAAAAGAATTTTGTTTCTGTCTACCAGAGGAGGATGCTGGACATTTTTCTCACCTGGCAAGAGATTTTCCTTAGCTGGCCAGACCTATCCTGACTATCCCAGTTACAGAGTAAACAGCAGTACTTGGTGTATCCCAATTGCATGCCCAACAATATTGCAATGACCTTCAAGTCTCCACAGAGGTGCTAGCGATGGTCGGTGTATTTAATTGCAATAAAAAGGGCTTTCATATTTGCATACCTTTCTATCATATGTACAGAAGGTCCAATAGGAATTGAAGGAAGAGAATTGCCATTATGTAGCAATACAGATTCTATAGTTATCTTAGAAGAATCTATGAATAGTCTCCAGTCTTCTGGCTTGTATTCTAAATGCAAAGCATTCCATCAAACCAGGCACATCACAACAGGCAACAAGAGAATTTTCATTTCGAAAGTATTGATTCAGATTGTGTTAGCGATACCTATATGTGGATACATTAACATTAGGTAGTAGGAGATTCCTTTCTTGAAGCCTTGATGCCAAAAGTTTTGATTTGACTTTATTTAGGTCTAGGTCTCGAATTAAATCATTTAATCCTGCTTGACAAAACAATTTTGGTTGACAAGATTCTTGAGTGTCAATCACAAAATCCGGATCATTTGATGAGGAAGGACAAGGTGGTTCCTCACTTCCACAATCCTCATCTACGTCTAACTCCAGATTGTAGTGTATTGGAGGAATTAGTATGGGCAAACCGTCTGCATGGGGTACTGGTAGGATCGCTGACGGGATTTTTGGGTACTTTACAGGCGCCTTTTTTTTCTTGACATGCCATGACTGACGGGAGGTATCATGCAGAAATAGCAATCGTTTACATGATTTGAGGGCTCCCTCCAAATCATTGGAATGGCAAAAGGCATAGAATGTATTGTTTTGTTCATCCATCCGCATAGGCGCACAGCACATGTATTGCAGACAATGTGCGGAGCCCAGAGCCAGGGCCCTCTTAACCATTCATTCCGCCCTAAGCCAAAAAAAATTCCCCTAAAGCATATGTAAAATTATATATATATATATATATATATATATATATATATATATATATATATATATATATATATATATATATATATATATATATATATATATATATATATATATATATATATTTCTTTCTTTCTTTCTTTCTTTCTTTCTTTCCTCTCCCAGGAAGTATTCTTCATCCTGTCAGCCACGCAAGCATCTTTCTCCAGACGTCCCTATCCTGCACTATTCCTCTTCTCTTCAGCGCTCTCATATTTGGTAGCTGACATCTTTCCAGAGAGTCCTCCAACCGATTCCGCCCATCTCTTCTTCGGTCTTCCCTTGGTTTTCTGCCCTCTGGTGTCCATTCTCATCTTCTTTTCGGCATTCTTTCCTGCTCCATCGTCTCCAGATGTCCCCACCATCTCAATCTCCCCACATCCATTTTCAGTGTCATGTTCTTCACACCTATATCTTCTCTAACAACTTCATTCCTTATTCTTCTCTCTACTCTTTCAATCATAGTTCTTAATATCCTCATCTCCGCCGATTGTATTCTACTCTCCTCTCTTCTCGTTGTTGTCCATGTTTCAGCTCCGTACAGCAGTGTCGGAGTCAGTATGATGTTAAAAATCATTTTTTTAACCTCTATTCCGATGTTTCTATCTTTCATCATGGGGTATACTGCTTTCATAACAAATCCATACTTTTCCATTCTTCGCGTAATCTCTTCTCCACTTCCTCCTCTTTTGTTAAAACACCCTCCGAGGTAATTGCAGGTATTTACCGCCTTCACCTCCCCCTCTCTCACCATCATTCTCATCCCCTCCTCATTTCCTTCGGTTACTGTTAATATCTCTGTCTTCTGTATGTTCATCTTCATCCCTGCTTCCTCCAACTCCTCCGCAAACAATTCCACCACCTCTCGAATCGCCTCCTCTCTCTCGCTCCAACATGCCAGATCGTCAGCATATGCCATTATGTCCCTTCCAAATTCTCCCAGATTCTCTTTCACTTTTCTTATCACCACGTCTAATTATAATATAAACAGCAGTGGCGATAAAACACTCCCCTGCTTCACTCCTGTTTTCACCTCAAACCATCTATCGTTTTCACACTCAGTTCTAACATTACAGCTGCATTTCTCATAATACTTTCTATCGCCTTCTTTAATCTACCCTTCACTCCACATTTCCTCTGAATAGCTCTCAAGAGCTTTTTCCTTGGCACCGAATCGAATGCCTTTTTCAGATCGATGAAGGCTGCAAAGAAACTCTTGCCATATCCCAGCATCTTCTCCGAGACCATTCTCAGTGTGAATAAGAGGTCCGTCGTTCCTCTTCCCTTTCTATGACAGTACTGTTCTTCTCCGAGTCTCGGCTCTACCTTCTCTCTCAACCTCCTCTCCAATATTCTTTTGTATATTTTCGTCAGATGGTCTATCAGTGAGATACCTCTATAATTATTACAGCTTCCAGCATCTCCTTTATCTTTATATATCGGTATTATTATTGCTTTGCCCCACCTTTCCGGCACCTTTCCCTCTCTCCAACACTTGTTCATCAAACTGATGATTCTCCTTTTCAGCTCCTCTCCTCCCTCCACCACCAACTCCACAGCAACTCCATCCTCTCCTGGAGCTTTACCTTTCTTCATCCTTTTTATAGCCTCTTCATATTCCTCCACCGTTATCTCTCCGCCTTCATCCTCCTCTTCCTCCTCCCTCGTCTGATCTGCAGATTCTTCCTCTTGTTTTCTGTATTCTACATTTAGCAGATCTTCATAGTATTCGGTCCATCTATCATTTCTTTCTTCCGGTCTCACAAGAATCTCTCCATTTCTATCTTTTATATTTCTAGTTACGATTCTTGGTTTTCTATACGCCTTCGCCATCTTAAATAGCTTTTTCTTCCCTTCGCTCACATCTCTCGTTATTTCTCCTGACATTCTCTCTGTCTCCATCTTTTTTGCTCTCCTCTTTATTCTCTCTGCCTCATTCCTTGCCTGTACATATTCCTCCCTTGCTGCCGCTGTTCTTCTTTTCAGCCACTTTCTCATTTTCCCTGTTTTTTCTTAATTGCTTTTTTCACTTCTTCGTTCCACCATGGTGTATGTCTCTTCCTAGTACCTCCTACCAATCTTTTACCAAGAATTTTCTCTTCCACTTCCCTGATGACATCCTGCAAGTCTTCGTTTTCCTCTCCATTCCTTAGGGTTTCCTGCATTTCCCGTTCATAATTTCGTCTCGTTTCTTGTTCTGCCAACTTTTCCACTCTGATTACTGCCAGCTTCTGCTCATTTACTCTTCCCTCCCCTCTTATCTTCATATCCGCCACCAACAGTCTATGATGATCATCCAAGGACACTCCCGGGGTCACCTTTACATTTTATTATATATATATACTATATATATATATATATATATATATATATATATATATATATATATATATATATATATATATATATATATATATATATAAAAATAATATAATAATAATAATATAATAATAATAATAATAATATAATAATAATAATAATAATAATATAATAATAATAATAATAATATAATAATAATAATATAATATCAACAATAATATATATATATATACCGTGTATGTATATTAATAATACAATTCATTAATATGCCATTTAATAATATGTAATAATATGTAATATAATATTAATAATAATAATAATATATATGTAATAATAATAATATATATATATATATAATATATATATATATATATATATATATATTTATATATATAATAATATATATATATAATAATAATATATAATAATAATAATAATAATAATAATAATAATATATAACTAATAATGTAATAATAATATAATAATATATAATAATAATATATGTATAATAATAATAATAATAATAATAATATGTAGCATAATATATATGTAATAATATATGTATATGTAATAATAATAATATATGTAATAATAATAATATGTCATATGTAATAATAATATGTAATAATAATAATAATAATAATAATAATAATAATAATATATGTAATATATAATAATATGTAATAATAATAATAATATAATAATGAAATAATAATAATATATGTAATAATAATAATAATAATAATATATTATAATAATAATATATGTATAATATATAATAATATATGTAATAATAATAATAATAATAATAATAATATAATATAATAATATAATATATATATATACATAATAATAATAATAATAACAATAATAATATGTAATAATAATAATAATAATATATATATTAATATATATAATAATAATAATAATAATAATAATAATAATAATAATATATATATAATAATAATAATAATAATAATAATAATAATAATAATATATAATAATATATCTGTATAATAATAATAATAATAATAATAATAATAATAATAATAATATGTATAATAATAATAATAAT
>JABUQX010138103.1:0-27500 GCA_015478945.1 Trachelipus rathkii | reverse complement strand
ATATATATATATATATATATATATATATTCTCTGTTGCAAAAAATATTTTGGAACATAATGAAAATAATATACCTTGGCCTATGTTGTTCCGACCCCTTAGAAGACAACATGCTTCCAGAAACTGAAAGTGGGGAACTTGGTCTCTCTCTTTCTGAATCGGAAGTGAGCAAGGCTGATCTCGATCTGGTATTTCCAGTTCTAGCCCGTTTTGTCAAAGACCTATCCAATGATCCATAGCCATCTGGTTCAAATGGAAAGTAATATTTATAAAAGAATTTATAGTCTTCAGAAATTTATTAAAATTTGGCGTGTTAAAATGATTACCTGAAAAAGTTTTTCTTTCACGGGAACCATCGTGACCAGAAGTATGCAAATAATCCATAAGTTTATTATCATCTTCTTCGGAAGGAACACGGGATCGCCTTCGCCTTAATGATCCGTTTGGAGTTATATCTTTTATATATATATATATATATATTATATATAGCATATATATATAGGCAGTTAGCAGCAAGAGCAGCATATATATATAAAGAGTATATATATATATATATATATATTATATATTATAGATGAGCAGTATATATATATATATATATATATATATATATATATATAAATATATATATGGGCGTAGGCAGAATTTCATTTAGGGGGGCAAAGGGTGAGTGATATATATATATATATATAGTGTATATATATATATATATATATATATATATATATATATATATATATATATATATATATATATATATATATATATATATATATATATATATATATATATATATATATAAATTATGGTCTTCAAAATTGCTGTAATATTTCTTTTATTTTCTGCAATTGTATTTTAATATGTTGTCTGCAGCTGAATATCAACGAGTACGCCTTCCGAGATTAATTTAACAGATTTGGCAGCCGCCAAATGCTATCGACATACTGAAAGTTCTAGCGGAGAATAATGTCAGAAGAATCCAGCTGTATAAAAGCACAAAGCTATTTGACTTTAAGCCAATATGAAAACGAAAACATTAAAACTTTAGAAAAAATAATATAAACGTTAGGAATTAGTAATTACTACTTCATTATCTATCGAATGATGTATTTTTTTCAGTTTTTCTACTACTAAACCCTTAAAACGTCGTCTGGCAAACATATAAGGTTCATAATTTTTATTTCGCCAAGATTTAGGGGAGGGCAAGTTCCCCCCCTGCCCCCCCTGCCTATGCCCATCTATATATATGGCAATAGTAGTGCAGAGGGGTGTCACCCCCGATTTTTATATAAATCACAGGATATACTTTAAAAAAAATAATAATGAAGAATAATGAAAACGAAAATCGTCGCTCTCTTTAGGAAAAAAAAGTTACAGCCTCTCAAATAGTTCAGATTACGATAGGTTTTGTTAGGTATATACAAAAATCGTCGCTCTCTTTAGGAAAAAAAGTTACAGCCTCCCAAAGCTGTTAAAACTCCCACAGACTTTTCATTTTTGATCCATCAAGGTTAGGTCTCATTTCAGGCCCTCTAGTTCAGGTTACGATAAGTTTTGTTAGGTATACACAAAAAAAATCTATGTAAAATTAACAAATCTTATCATAACCTGAACTAGGATGGCTCTAAAACAAGCACGAGGCCCACTAATTTATATATATATATATACATGGGTCGCCAGCTTCCAAGCTAGGGGGGGGCAGCTTAAAATTTTATTGAGCTTATATATATATATATATATATATATATATATATATATATATATATAAAAGATATATATATATATATATATATATATATATATATATATATATATATATATATATATATATATATATATATATATATATATATATATATATATATATACATAGCGTTATATATATATATATATATATATATATATATATATATATATATATATATATATATATATATAAGAAAGAAGACATAAAACTAGAAACATTTGTATGGATAATTAAATGAGTAATATTTTAAAAAAAATTATTTTATTAAAACAATAGAATATCAAATCAAATACAATATGCAATGATGGAAAATTCACAATACAGAGCAGTTGCAAAATTGATATTATTAAAAAAGTAATTTCCTTGGGTTCAACGCAAATTTATTAACTACTGTTTGAATTAAATAATCATAATTATCAAACACAAATTTTCTGTGTACAGTCATCATAGCCAGTCCTTTTAACCTGTCGTCTTCCATATTACTTCGCAGCCAAGTCTTGATCCTTCGCAGAATACTGAGAGTGTTCTACTGTACTGGTAGAGCATTGAGTAGTATCATCAAAGCCTTTATCGTCGACGGAAAGAAAGGTTCAGTTTCCTTTAAGACTTGGGAGACAACAAGATCTTTTAGTTCTTCACTACTCAATTTCTTGTCCTTCTAAATTTTGTACCAAAGTTCTAGCTCTTCTTCTATGCCTTCTAAGTGGAAAAAACTATAAATGAGGCTGTCTTTTCCTTTAGAATTCATCGATTGTTTTGAGTAGCATGTGGAAAGGGATGTAGATATGTCAATGCATACACGTGTATTTTTCAGTAGAAAACCGTAATTCCAAAGAAGAAGAAGTTATACTAGATACTGAGTTATTAAGGATCTTCTCCAGAACTCCGAGGGATTAATTGCTGGATGGTTGCTGAAGTACTGCTGCCTACCAACAATCCGTGGTATATTCAGATCAAGTCCCAGTTATTCGGATTTGATTAGCTTCTTTTAACACTTTATCAGTGATTTTTTCTTAATCTTTCCGATGGCTCCTAACCATTTCCACAATATGGTAAATGTGCTGCGAGGTTTTGACGATATCCAAGGTCTTGGATTGGAGAGCATTTACAACTGGCTCTAACATCGCAGAGTACTTCGCGATTAATATCATAGCCATGATGAATGACGACTTACATGCCGCTGAATGCAACTGAAAAGCGTCTTTTCTTGTGGCGGTATTTCCCTCAATGTATAATTAATGCTTGCATCATTCGTACAAAGTGCTCCTTAAACACTCTGGGATGCACTTGTGCTGTCTAATCTATCTGGTCTAGCATAGGTTTGAAATGTTTGGCATTAATTTTCTCTTTCAAGACCCACTCTCGAAAAAACGTAATAATGTCTTTAGGTTCCTGCCAGTATTGTGATTTCTGGTTGTGTTCAAATCATTTACTACTAGATTTAGTTTGTGTGAAGAGCAATGCTTTTTTTATACTTTTTCCGCAATATTGCTTGGAACCCCCTTCTTTGTCAGACATCGTAGAACAGCCATCAAAACCCAAGCCCCATCAATTCTCGGGATCCAGTTCTTTGGTCGTGACAAAATCGTCAATGGCTTTCGCAATGGTTTTTGCGTCAAGAGCTTTCAGTTCTACAAAGCCAATAAATTCTCTTGATCATCTGACTCTTTGTCGCAATTGTTTTGCGCTCTATGGATAATTGTTCCTTTCCAGAAATATCAGCGGTTTCGTCTGCTACTAAGCTATACGCGCGCGCTTCCTTTACCTTATTAACGATGCTTTCCTTTATAGTAGTACCACATAGAGAAATGATCTCATTCTGAATCTGAACTGATTGGTATGTGGCATTTTTCTTCCCCTTTTCAAAGTGGTTTTTCAATGACTGATCTCCGGCATCTATTCGTAAGCGGCACAAATCTTGCAATGCACCCTCATCATGATGCTTACCCCGAAGCGGTAAATCGCGCGTACCAGAAAATGTAACACATGAAATTATTGAGGATAATATTTCCTTATTTTCTTCTATGATTTTCTTAGAATGCTGGTAAATTTGGATGTCTACCGGCACGTCCTGTAGGAACAATCTTGCAGCTTCAACAGCAGTTTTATGCCACTCTGTGTTTGTATGTCCCTTACAAACCGCTCGAACATCTTTATATTTAATGAAAGGTCTTATTATTAAAGAGCCTAGGACCTATCTGACCGAACTTTAATTTGGTGGAAATAAAATACAAAACTTGCAAAATGCTCCCTTTAGGCGCCTGGAGTATGTTAGCCAAGGTAAATATGTCTCCCACCATTCAGAATTGAATTTCCTATTTAAGTGGGTAGCATCTTCCAAAAAATTATAGGTCTTAGGTTTTTTCCAACACTCTTTCTGTAACTGTTTCTTTTTCTCAGTCGAAATCATTGATGAATGTATAACGTATCTACCAGTGTCATTTTCGTGACTGCCATCTACTGAAACGCTAGCTCCGAAATCTGGACCCATATCTTGACTCGCCGAGGTGCTGGTTTAGGTGTGGGTTCTTCATCATGCGAAATATGCGAAGTAGGAGGGATTGCCTCTTGTGTAGTCTTAGTTGACTTATTGACTTTGTTGACTTCTTCGTTTTCACCGCTACCATTTCCATTTTTATCTGAGTTCTTCCTTTTCAAATTTACTGCAAACAATATATATATATATATATATATATATATATATATATATATATATATATATATATATATATATATATATATATATATATATATATATATAAAATATATATATATATATATATATATATATATATATATATATGGTTCTACTAATGTAAATCTCTGCCACATATGGTCATAGGCTAATAATTTTACTAACATTCAAAGATGTTAACATAAAAAATTAAAATTAAAACTATGTTGAAAACCACTAATTTCTGTGTTGTAATGAATAATAGTTTTTTAAAAATGAAACTAACCTCATATGGACGAGTAAGATCATGTGTTACAAAATCCCTACTTTTCAGAAGTAAATACACAAAATTTTAATATAATATTTAAGGTAAAACGTAGGTACCAAGGAATCTGATGAAATTGAACTATAACTTTACACTGAGGCGGTGTTGAGTGATAATTTCAATGCTACTTTGAACCTTAAACACTTAATAAAGAATTGAGAATCCGACTGAGCACAAAATCTAGAATTTATATATACATATCATCATTAAAAAGACATAGATAGAATAACAACACAGTTCTTATTTACAAATTAAAAGAGCATGTAAAATGAGTGAGAAGACCTCGTATCGTCAAGAGAAATGTGAGAAATTGACGATTGCAACTAGCCTTCGCATATACTCGTATATATATATATATATATATATATATATATATATATATATATATATATATATATATATATATATATATATATATATATATATATATATATATATATATATATATATATATATATATATATATATATATATATATGGAGGTGTGATTAGATATCATATATATCTTAAAAAATATTAATGATACAAAAAAAACGAAAACAAAAAAGGAATGCTGGTCCAATGCTAGTCCAGAAAATGAAAAAAAAAAAATAAAAAAATAATTATATCTCAAAAACTATAATGCTACAGTAAAAGGAATACATTTTTGGAATCCTGGTAAAATTTCACATAGGAAAATGTAAAAATAAAAAAATAAAAAAATATTATTATTAATAATTATAGTAATATGATTAGAAGGCCTATTTAGAGACCTTTTATTGGTTTCTCGTTAAAATAAAGACTTTCTATTAAATTTTTTTTTTTACTAAAGAATACAAAAGGGTATACCGCCCCGTGGCAGGAGTCGGGGTCTTTCTGCCTTCCGGGGAACTACGGTATAGGATCCCTCCCTCTGGGGAGGGTCTCCGGAACCCCGCTCTGGTATTTGGGTGTCGCGGGGTTCCTCCGCCCCTCCCTACGGGGTATGGAAAACATCCCCCTATGTTCCCCGTCGGCTCAAGCCCCTAAATGTGCCGTATAAAGCAAAAATTTTTATTTTTTTACATTTCCTATGTAAAAATTTTTACGAGGATTCCAAAAAATGTATTCCTTTTCGCTGTAGCTATTGTAGTTTTTGAGATATAATTATTTTATTTTATTTTTTTTTTTTTTTTACATTTTCTGGACCAGCATTGGACCAATGTTCCCACCAATGTATTCCGTTTTACTGTAGCATTAATAGTTTTAAGATACATATGACGGTTAATCCAGACGTGTTATCTTTTATATATATATATATATATATATATATATATATATATATATATATATATATATATATATAGTATATATATATATATATATATATATATATATATATATATATATATATATATATATATATATATATATATATATCGTAAAAACGTACTTAACGGCCACCCGAAAACGGACGTTGGATCAAAATTCGCAGGTAGACTTTATAAGAGTAAACACTTCTAGGGGGGGGCAGCTGCTCCCCCTGCCCCCTGACGACGGTTCATGTATATATATATATATATATATATATAGTTATATATAGTGAAGAATATATATATATAGTTAATATATATATATAGTTATATATATATATATGGTATATATAGTATATATATATATATATATATATATATATATATATATATATATATATATATATATATATATATATATATATATATATATATAAAAGAGAGAGAGAAAAAAATTTTAACCTTTGAGAGGCTGTAACTTTTTTTCCTAAGGACTTAAATCATTTTTTTAAGCTTCATTGTTATTTTTTTTAGAGAATATCCTGTGATTTTTAAAAAGAATTTATATATATATATATATATATATATATATATATATATATATATATATATATATATATATATATATATATATATATATATATATATATATATATATAAGAAAATCTTATGGGATTTTTAGTAACTTTGAGAGGCTGTAACTTTTCCTAAAGAGACCGCCGATTTTCGTTTACACTATTCTTCATTATTATTTTTTAGAGTATTCTGTGATTTTTATAAAATCGGGGTGACACCCCTCTGCACTGTTATTACTTATATATATATATATATATATATATATATATATATATATATATATATTATTACATATATACATATATACATATTAATATATATATATATATATATATTATTATATTAGTATTATTAATGGTTATTAATATTATATAAAAATATTATATATCGTTATATATATATATCTATAAATATTCGTTTGATACATATATATATATATATTATTTTTATATATCTATTATTATTATTGATACTATTATAAATATTAGTTGGATAACATTATTATTGGTTATTATTCCATATATGAGCATAGCTATTATTATTAGGTTTTTATTATATATATATACATTTATACATATTATATATATATATATATACATACATATATAAATTTTTGATACATATATTTTATATATAAAGTAATCATAGTTAAAATATGTACCGGCTATAATTGTTAGTTGTTGTTGTTGTTGAAACATAGCAGCAGTAGAAAGGTATAGCAATACTTCTATGAGCTTATAGTTGATATATATATATATATATATATATATATATATATATATATATATATATATATATATATATATATATATATATATATATATATATATATATATATATATATATATATATATATATATAATAATAATAATAATAATAATAATAATAATAATAATAATAATAATAATAATAATAATAATAAATTAACGCAATGAGAAATAAAAAAAAATGTTACGCACGATATCGGACTTTGAAGTCAGAGTAAAACAGTTTAAGTTCAAATGAAAAAAAGTTAAAAGAGAGAGAGAGAGACCTGTTTTTAGATTAAGCGAATAAAATAAAGAAGTGAAGATTCAAAGATTGAAAGGGTAAAAGCTCTCTCTGACAACTCTAAGATATACCCAACCAACCAATCAACCATCCAACCAAAATAAAAATATTTTAACCTTTCCGCTGCTATGGAGTTTGGAAAAAACTAATTGGTAAAAGTTTTGATTTGACCGAAGAATAAAGAAATTGGTAATTCTAAACTTTTAATGGATTTTATATTTAGAATGTAGCATGGTAATTTTTTTTTATATTGACGCACAAAAATATGTAACACAAAACATTTTCACTCTAAATTTTAAATTCCCAAAGCGACTATATTTAGTAGCTTTGTGAAGAATTTTTAAAGGCAACGCTACCCTGAGTATTTTTTAGTCCCTCAATGTACCCTACACATAGTTATTTGGTTTTAATTCATCTTATGAGTTTTATTTACTTGTTTTATGTTATATTCATTATTTTATGTTTGTTCTATTATTCATTTAATTTCAAAAGCTACAAATGTACTTTTTTATCAACAGTATTGAAACCTAGAATTGGGAAAGAGTTGGAAACGCTTAATGATCTTTTTCTTGGCATATTAATTAAATTCTGCGGTAGTAATCCATAAACGATGTTATGAAAATACTTATCAAAACTAAAATGCATTTTATGTACCAGGATTAGACCAATGGTGCCAAGATAATTGCTCAAAAGGATATTGTCCCAAGACTCATTGTATCTGTTAATCAACTCTTCAATCATTTCTTCATTATGTACGACAGACATCAGTTCACTTCTACAGTATGGTATAATTTTCCCGTTCCTGCTTATAGAGTCTGTAGAATCCTCTGCTTTTGAAATTAGTTGATTATATGCCACAGTAATATATATATATATAAGGTATATATATATTAGAGTATATATATATTGATATATATATATATATATATATATATATATTATATATATATATATATATATATATATATATATATATATATATATATATATATTGTTGCCAGATCACAATCACTTTATTTTATTTTTCGGAAACTCTGGCAACCGCTCGCAGACCTTATATATATATATATATATATATATATATATATATATATATATATATATATATATATATATATATTATATATATATATAAGAAATAGTTATTTATATATATGTTATAAGTTATATATATATATATATAAGCAGTATATATATATATATATATATATATATATATATATATATTGTTGCCAGATCACAATCACTTTATTTTATTTTTTGGCAACTCTGGCAACCGCTCACAGACCTTACTGGCAACCCGGCAATTGAAATCAAACGTTTGAAAAATGACTGTTTGGCAGGTAACTAACTTTGTGATCTGCACGTATGTCGGCGGTAGAAATCGCCGTTCTGAGCTATAATAGTGTTATTATTTTGCATACATATGAAATTTAAATGTTTCAAGCTTGGGCTTCCAGTTTTTTCTACTTCAAGTTTTTTCTACTTCGTATACTGATACGTGTTTTATTCAAGTTCGTATTTTCTTCGGGTCTAATCCAAGTTCCTGTTATTGTTCAAATAAATTTATTTTTATGGAAGTGGATTGTATCATCCTTCAACTTACAACATCCTTCCACCTCAAACCATAAAGTGGTACCGTACCATCGTTACCTACTATAAAGCAACCAACTCATTCAACAATGTAGTGGTGACCCTGGAGTGACCCAAACACCCAGGTATTGTGGCTCAACAAAAGCTTGTTTCGGCTCCCTTTGTGTGGCTCAACGTTAATACCGACGTGAAAAAGTGGACTTGTTAATGTCTTTCGTGTCAGTGTTCCAAGGTACAGAGGCACACAAAGGCTACTCTAGGCACTTTCTTGCTGCCTGGTAAGCGCTTCGAAAGAGCTACAACCGACATTGTCGGTCCTCATCTTCCTTCAGACGGTCACCGGTACATCCTCACTTGTATCGATCGTTTTACCAGATGGTTCGAAGACATTTCTCTCACAGTGGCTACAACGGAATCTATAGTCAAAGCTTTTTTGGTTCACTGAATTTCGCGATTCGGAATTCCATTCTCTGTTACCACAGACCAAGGCAGACAATTTGAGTCTTCTCTTTGGAGAGATTTCATGCGTCTCCTTGGTACTGAGAAAAGTATAACTACCAGTTTCCATCCCCTGGCTAACGGCCTGGTAGAAAGGCTACACCGCCAACTCAAGGCGTCTCTATCAGCTCAACCCCTCCCGGAACGCTGGACTGAAGCTCTTCTTTCTGTGATGCTTGGCATCCGTACGGTTATTAAGGAAGATCTTCAGTGTTCTGCTGCTGAATTCGTTTACGGTTCACCGCTTCGTTTGCCTGGTGAGCTCTTCTCGCAATCATCTCCTTCTCCTTTCTCCGATCCACTCTCCTATCCCAACCCCCTTGAGACGTTGTGCTCAGTATTACAGACCCACCACCACTCGCCATCAAAATGTACACTCCTTCATTCCGAAGGATCTTTCATCATGTATTCATGTCTTCGTGAGGCATGATTCTCACAGCATCTCCCTCCAACCTAAGTACGACGGTTCTTTTCCGGTAGTACTTAGGAAGGAGAAGTTCTTCACGATACAACATCCTTCAAGCACTGAGATCGTATTCATCGACCGGATCAAGCCCACTTATTTTGAAGCAAATCCTCCCGACACACAGGTTTCCTATTGTTTTTCACGAACCATTTCGGTTCCGCTTCATTCAACGCCTACTACTTTTCCACCGCCATCTTTACGACCTTCCTTTTCCTCACTTCCTTCCCCTTCTCTTCTACCTACACCACCTATTGCTACACCAGCCGTACAGCATATACAGAGTGATCACCCTGTCATCTCTTCTCTGATAGCAGAACATATGCATAGCTCTCCAACGGCAATACCACCTACAACTTCTGCTGCTTCATCGACTTCGACAGTACAGTCAGACCTAACACCACAGTCTGCTAATAATCAGTGGTCTCCAAAGGGTACGCGTACCCCGGGGGTACGCAGAGTGATACTTGGGGTACGCCAAAGAAGTAGCCTCTGGGCTGATTGCTTGCGAGTATGTCTACGTACGTCGTGAAAGGGATATATATATATATATATATACAGCAGTATAGTGAAGAGTTAGTTATAATATATATATATATATATATATATATATATATATATATATATATATATATATATATATATATATATATATATATATAAACTCGCGGGCAAATTTAATGTATCACCCGTAAATATAATTTAAACTCTTTCATATTGGGAAATGTAGGGCTAAGGTTTGGTTTTATTTGGTTCATACCTAACTCGGGAGTGTTGCAAAGGGTTGTAAATGTATAAGCCGTATATTACGACAGTGTGTAGGGAATTAAATGGCATAATAAAGAAAACGAAAGAATATGGATATAATGATTTTAATAATCAACAACAATATTCTACAAATTACAATGTGAAATGCAAAATAAAGGTGTCTAATAATGGGTTGTACCCCCTCTGGCCCTTCCAACTTCCTCCAAGCGATCCGGCATTGATGAAATGTTTTTTTAGATGGTCTCCTGAAGGATGTTGCCAAATCGTTTGCAAGCTCACTGAGTGTGAACGGAGCATGTTCACAGGCTCGAACACGCCTACCCAACAAATCCCAAACATGTTCATTGGGATTCATGTCCGGGCTCCTCGCAGAAATGGCCAGGAGTCTGATCCCTACCTGTTGTAGGTACCATTGGATGACCTGTGCAGTGTGCTGTGTGGCGTTGTCATGGAGTAACAAAAAATGGACGTCAATGAGGGATGCGAAAGGCACTATATACTCTTGCAGGATGTCTTCCGTATGCCTTTCAGCCGTTAGCGTTCCTCTGCTCATGATATGCAATGCCGCGAGAGCACCCAAACAAATGCCTCCCCACACCATCACAGAGTCACCTCCAAAAGGAATCTTTGGGGAGATATTGCAAGCAGAAAAGTGCACTCACCTGCACGTCTCCAAATGCCGACGTCCATCTGGTCCATATAGTGCGAACCTCAACTCATCTGTGAGCGTCCAATCTCCATATTACGCTTGGTGAAAAATGAAATCGCAACCCGGATGCCCTGGATCAGGAGAGGGGCCGATGGCAGACCTTGTAATACGTACCCACGTTTTCATTCTTGGTCTTCTTCACTGTATGGAGTAGTATGCACTAGGCCAAAATACTGAAGGGTTGAGCCAATGCTGCTTTGAAAACTGATCACGAAGCCCTGCCAGACGGAGGAATCTGTCATCTCTCTCGACGTCGCCCCCGGGCCACCCTGACCATAAGTCAAGTCTACGAAGCCGCTGCCAAATTTCTAACTGATACGAACGACGCTACTTACCGTCGATTGGCTTACCCCGAGTTGCTGTGGAGCCACTTGGTCCTGGTGTAGAGACTGCCTTCGCTTCCGGGACAGCGTGATAACTCCTATGGCACGTTCCTCTTCTCTGACGATGTCTTTCCATTGTGATATTCTTTGTCAAGCTACGACTTACAACATAGGGTTTGTTTCGTTAGTTGGTTGGTGTCTTGCCATCTTGTTCTCCTATGAACTTCGTAATTTGGTTGGTTGTCTTTATTATGCCATTTAGTTCCATACACGGTGTAGTTACAAACGGTATACACTCCGAAGTTAGGTATGACCCAAATAAAACCAAACCCTAGCTCTACATTTCCAAAAATGAAAGAGACTTCTTTCTGTAACCTGTTAACATCATATGAGCCAGTGGTATGTTAATTTTGACGAGCAGCATATATATATATATATATATATATATATATATATATATATATATATATATATATATATATATGGAGATATATATATATATATATATATATATATATATATATATATATATAGAAGATATATATATATATATACATATATATATATATATATATATGATATATATATATATATATATATATATATATTTATATATATATATATATAGTAGTATATATATATATATATATATATGCATATAGTATATATATAAATATATATTACAGGCCTATAGGGGTACAACTTAGAATTATTTTCGTCTTAGGGGTACGCGATCGAAAAAGTTTGGAGACCGCTGTGCTAATTCATCATCTACGCCAGTACAGTCAGACCTACCATCGCAGTCTGCAGTCTTGATCGTCTCTATCAGGTCTGCTCTTGTTCCCTCGAGAATTGAAGCCAAATCACGGTTTGGACGCCGAGTACGTTGACCTCGACATTTTCTGCAATAACGTCCCCTGCAACTATCCCGCTAAAAGGGAGGTGATGTTGCCAGATCACAATCACTTTATTTTAGTTTTCGGAAACTCTGGCAACCACCCGAGGACCTTTATACTGGCAACCTAGCATTTGAAAACAAACGTTTGAAAAATGACTGGTTGGCATTGAACTAACTTTGTGATCTGCACGTATGTCGGAGGTTGAAATCTCCGTTCCGAGCCGTAGTGTTATTATTTTGCATACACATGCAATGCAAATTAAATGTTTCAAGCTTGGGCTTCAAGTTTTTCATACTTCAATTTTTTCTACTTCGTGTTCTGATTCGTGTTTTATTCAAGTTCGTATTTTCTTCGACTCTAATCCAAGTTCATGTTATTGTTGAAATAAATTTATTTTTATGGAAGTGGAATCTATCATCCTTCAACTTACATAATCCTTCCACCTCAAACCATAAAGTGGTACCGTACCATCGCCACCAACTATAAAGTAACCAACTCATGTAACAATAATATATATATATATATATATATATATATATATATATATATATATATATATATATATATATATATATATATATATATTTACAAAGTTATATATATATATATATATGTATATATATAATATATATAAAATGTAAATATATATATATATATATATATATATATATATATATATATATATATATATATATATATATATATATATATATATATATATATATATATATATATATATGAGGATCGGAATCCCCGAACCTCACTATGATTGTGTACACCTGTTGAACAGTCATGTAAACGCCACTCTCAAAAGAATTCCTGTTCACCAGAAACTTAATTGTGTTGCTTTATTATGCAAGGGACTTCTAACGGTCTTCCTTGGTATCACTTTCAAATATTGTATGGGCCAATCACGAGAGTCTCCAAGGTTAGAGAGTCTTGAGAGAGAAAGAGTCTGAGCCCCCCCGCTACAGAAGAAAGGGAACGTATAGAAGTGCCTGGCACAATAAAACCTGCACATTAAATTTTAAACTTGCATATTCCTGCTATACGAACATTATTATTTGAATCTTGAACATCATTTGTGAGAAATTTTACTTGATTAATTTTAATCAATAAACTTGAAACGTGACACCCATTTTATTATTCCCTTTGTACTTAACCTAAGTTCGTTAGAACAAAATTAGTGACCCATCAGAATGACGTCGAACAACTAATTTTCTGATATATAATATAGAAATGGAGACAAGCAATAAAAAATAATTAAAGTCAAAGTGAGTTAAACAGTGAAAAATAAATAATAAATAAATCAAATCAAAAGAGTGAAGTTTAAAACAGTGCCTATACAAAAGTGAAAATTAAAAAAAAACCGTTAAAAAATGTATAACTCCAAGAGAAGATATCCCATCATTCGTAATAAAAGAACTAACACGACTCTAGTGACTCAACGTAGGGTCCTAAGGTCCAACCGACCTCACCCTGAAGAAGCTCCCCCAAATGAGGGGATAGAGGAAGGAGAGGGTTCCTCTCAGTATGAAACTGCATCCGAAGGCGAGGTTCAAGAAGAGCCCAGAACAATAAAACTGTTGAAAAATCACCTCTGCCCCACTCTATAAGGAAGGAGAAGAAAGAAAAGTCTTCCCCTACACGCCATTCCACATTCTCCGAACATGAAGCTTTGGATAGGCCTCGACAAACGACTACAATCTTCAATCTTAATGGGGTATCTGATCCTAGAGAAAGAGTAAAACTTTTAGCGTCCATATTGCCCAGAAAAATCACTAACTCATTGAAGCTTCCCTTGCAAGAAGATTGCTATACCAATCTCGTGAAGGTAATAGAAAAACTTTATGCACCTTTCTTAAGAACACAAATTGAGGAAGTATTCCAAACAGGGATGAGGTGGGATGAACTTCCTTCTGACTGCGTGAATCGAGTAAAAGAAATGTTGAAAATTTCCAACTTTGACTTGTTAGCCAACAGCGACTCGAAATTTATCAGAGAACTTTTCTTATAACAGTTACCCGAACAGTTGCAAATATCCCTCACGACGTTAAAAAAGAATCAGGACTTTGACGAATTAGTAGAATTGGCTAACAACATATACAACAATTTTTACCTTCAAAACCCCCCCCCCCCGGATGAAAAGAGAGATGGTGAGCTGTAAGCGCCATTCTGTCAATGGGGGAGAAACCTTCTAGGCCGGCTAGAGAGTCTTATCTCGTAAAAGTGATATCGGCCGATTAATAATCACACAGGAAAAAGCAGTTGAAGAAATGCGCTCTCTGACTAGAAGTGTCATAGACCTAGCGAAAACAGTGTGCCAAACTTCAAGAACCCCTGCCGCTACCAATGATGACCAAAATTTAAGAAGAAAAAGCTTCAACCGCAAGAGATATGGCAACGCAGCGGCAGAAACATACACATAAGGATTATGCTACTATCACAAGAAATTCCTTCATCGGGCCTATAGATGTGAAGGCCAGTACTGCCCAATGTATTCCCTACCACTCCCAAAATCCCCCAGCTCCCCGAGGTCTTGAGATGAAAATTAATACCAAACATCCCAAGCCTATGCCAGACCAGATGGTCTGAACAACCCAAGTGCATCAGAATGTCTAAGGAGCACATTGTACGAATTATGCAAGCATTAGAAACCCTTTTCATTGAAGGAAATGCCGCCACAAGAAAAAGCTCTTTTCAGTTGCATTCAGCGGCATATAAGTCGTCATTCATCATGGCCATGATATTGATCGCGAAGCACTCTGCGATGTTAGAGACAGTTGTAAATGCTCTCCAATCCAAGACCTTGGATATCGTCGAAACCTCGCTGCACATTCAACACATTGTGGAAATTGTTAGGAGCCATCGGAAAGATGAAGAAAAAATCACCGATGAAGTGTTAAAAGAAGCTAATCAAATCGCCGAGCAACTGGGACTTGATCTGAATATACGACGAATTATTGGTAGGCAGCAACACCGCAGCAACTATCCAGCAACAAATCCCACGTAGTTCTGGAGAAGATCCTTAATAATTCCCTATCTGGATTCTAAAATCTCTTCTTTGGAATAATGGTTTTCTACTGAAAATACATCTCCTTATGCATTGACATATCTACATCCTTTCCACATACTGCTCATAACAATCGATGAGTTAAAGGAAAAGACAGCTTTATTTTATAGTTTTTACCACTTAGAAGGCATAGAAGAAGAGCTAGAACTTTGGTACAAAATTTGGAAGGACAAGAAACTGAGTAGTGAAGAACTAAAAGATCTTGTTGTCTCCCAAGTCTTAAAGGAGACTGAATCTTTCTTTCCGTCGACGAAAAAGGCTTTGATGATACTACTCGCCCAGCCATGCACCACCAATACAGTAGAGCGCTCTTTCAGTACTCTGCGAAGGACCAAGACTTGGCTACGAAGTACTATGGAAGACGATAGATTAAACGAGCTGGCGATGATGAGTGTACACAGAAAGTTTGCGTTTGACAATTATGATTATTTTATTCAAACAGTACTTAATAAATTTGTCTTAAACCCAAGGAAATAACTTTTTTAATAATATCAATTTTGCAACTGTTCTATATTGTGAATTTTCCATCATTGCATATTGTATTTGATATTCTATTGTTTTAATAAAATAATTTTTTAAAAATATTAATCATTTAATTATCCATAAAATGTTTCTAGTTTTATGTCTTCTTTTCTTATATATATATATATATATATATATATATATATATATATATATATATATATATATATATATATATATATATATATATATATATATATATATATATATATAAATATATATATATTTTTATACACAGTTATTTAGGGAAGAGAAGGAGTTATATATATATATATATATATATATATATATATATATATATATATATATATATATATATATATATATATATATATATATATATATATATATATATATATATATATATATTTATATATATATGCTATATCCAGTACTATAAAATAATGGTTTTAAAATCTTTATTTTACTTGTAAAGCTAGAACTCATTTTGAGGCAAAAGCTATTATGAGAATGATTGTTATAAACCAAGCATCTATGAAAGTCATGTGTATTTAGTTATGTAAGGTAAAATTGCCTACATCTTATAAGATCTCACAGAACTATTTTTATTCTCTTTTTATGTTATTTCAAATTGAAACAACCAATAAGAGAGTCCTTTTCCTCCACCGGTTCTAACTGTGTGATAGAGAGGAAAAGGCAGTTACTGCCACGATATCAAGTAGAGAGGGTTGCCAAGGGTCTTCGCCCTTAGGCGACCCATTTTATATAATTTATATATTTACTTAAAGGTGTTAATAATCAATTAATGTCTCTATAACAAGATCGCTTGTAAGTGTCATATTTGATACGCTGTATTGATCATAAGTGATGTAATAAGATAAAAAACATAGAGAATGGTGAATAAGATCTAGCAAAGCACATCGCGTACCTCACGTGCCCCTTTGCAAATCGTTCTAAAAACTTATATAATATTGGAATCAAATAATAAAAAAAAATTTGTTTGAGTTGTCAATGACAAATTCCATGTTTATTATATAACATTAAAAATTATCGTATATTGATCTGCGATCAAAGCAATAATAAGAAGGGATATTAATAAAGAAATACCATCAAACATCTTTAATACACCTTGACCTTTTATTAATAATTGTATTCGAGAAGGATTTAATTATATGCCCAATTAGTTAATGACCTCCATTATCGAGTACATATTTTGATGAGCAACAGAGTGATATCGAATGTCACACATATTTTGTTTCAACCCTTGAATCGTGACCTCGATCATTACAATCTTCTGATAATAAGGGCCAATAAAATAAAAAAGAAAATAATAAAAAATAGCGATGTGATATTGAAAGTGTAGTAGTGACTACCCAAGTGAAGAATATATTTTTAAGTTATTAAAAAAAAGTAAGTCTTGAGGGTCAATATTGATAATACTAAAAACGTAAGTGATAACGTGAAGAAAACTTATTTTTATAAAAGAAAATTAAAAAGTCATTATCCAGTAAAAATAGTTCTTTTATAAAAGAAAATCACGGCGTCTTAAAAAAAAAAGAAGAATTTTCAAACGCATTTCTACAAGAAATCCTCGAGATGCGAGATGGGGGTGGGTAGAGAAGAAACTCTCCACATTTTAAACCCCCATGTTACATTCAAAAACATCTCAAAAAAAAAACTTTCTTTAAAATTTGAAATTCAAGAACAAAAAAGTTCGAATTTTAAACTCTAAGGCGTGAATGGGGCAAGGAAAGTTAAAGAATACCCTCCAACAATACCCTCACCCCCCTGCTAAAAATAAACAAAAGTTTTATAGACTCAGCATCTGAATAGTTTTCCCTATCCCTAAACGCAGGAGGCTTGACTTCAAAATTTGGATGACAATAAGCGAGCCTAAAAATAACAATAACAACAATGAAAAAAATAAATCTCACAATAATGAAGACGAGGTCTAAAAAAACTTGGGATGAAGTACAGAATACCCCAAAAATTCAAATTCGCCTCTATTCTGAGACTGACTAAGGTTTAAAATTGCCTGTCTTTCGAAGCTCTCTACCGATCCTAGTAACGTCAGCGAAATCTATCAACTTACCAATATGGTTTTGTTACTATTAAGTAAGGTATTTTTAAAGTGCAGATTTAATTTGTAATTATTTGTTTTATTAAAAGTAATTAATATATTGGAAGCGTTGCCTCATAATAATGTGGTGGAAATAAAAATGAATAGATTGGTATAGTTGACATAGAATAATTATAAGATTCGGATGTAAAGGAAAATTTTTCCATTTTCCTAAGAAGTTAAGAGTCAAAGAGAATGTAATCGTAGCGAACGAGAATAAAGGAACCCCACATCATTCTCACGCCTATTCCCCCCCAATGGAGGGATGGGAGATGGAAACATATTTACTTGTAAAACAGTCGATCGTAAGATCTGCCGTTAAGCGAGGTAATGCAAATTTCTTTTTAAGAGAAAGAAATATAATAGAGTTCAGTGTAACAAAAGTTGATATTTTAAAATTTGCTAAAGGTGGAACATAAAGAAATGCGTGTAAAACGGCCTTTTAGGAGTGACCGTTAGATGATATAAGAAATATTTCTTTGTGAGAAAGGAAATTTGTAATTGTTTTTAAGAGTAATAAAATTTATATTTCAAAACATTTTTGTGAGGTCTTTAAGATCGAGTTTTTAAATGCATGCTGGGGATTTCCATATTAAAAATTATTGTATTTTATTTATTAAGAATGGTAATTAGATTAGGAAGGTTCCTCTGACTAAAAATGTAATGAAATAATTATAATTGGTCATATAATAAATAGCTAATAATATTTGAATTTATTTTGTCATTGAGAAGATCTATCTGCTTAAATTTATTTTTATGATGTTTTATGACGCAAAGTAGTTCTAATATATTGTTCAAATATATATGAAAGCACATTAAAATTTATTTAAAAGAACGAAAAGAAATAAAACTTTCGTTCATTATTCTATGTAAGATAGACATCTGACTCTGACGTCATTCGGATAGGTGCAATTCTGAAGGCATGAGACCGAGGCTTTTAAAAAAAAAAAAAAGAGGTCGGATACATTCGACCGTAAAAATGAGATAAAACTCTACGGGACATTTCTACCAACTTTGATATTTTTTAAAATATTTTATGAAAACCTTAATGTTTTTAGAGTAAAAGAATATTATAAATTACTATAATTGAAGGCTGGGTTACAGGAACTTTTAGGATCACCAGTGTACTATATCCAGTACTATAAAATAATGGTTTTAAAATCTTTATTTTACTTGTAAAGCTAGAACTCATTTTGAGGCAAAAGTTATTATGAGAATGATTGTTATAAACCAAGCATCTATGAAAGTTATGTGTATTTAGTTATGTAAGGTAAAATTGCCTATATCTTATAAGATCTCACAGAACTATTTTTATTCTTTTTTTATGTTACTTCAAATTAAAACAACCAATAAGTGAGTCCTTTTCCTCCACCGGTTCTAACTGTGTGATAGAGAGGAAAAGGCAGTTACTGCCACGATATCAAGTAGAGAGGGTTGCCAAGGGTCTTCGCCCTTAGGCGACCCATTTTATATAATTTATATATTTACATAAAGGTGCTAAAAATCAATTAATGTCTCTATAACATGATCGCTTGTAAGTATCATATTTGATACTCTGTATTGATTATAAGTGATGTAATAAGACAAAAAACATAGAGAATGGTGAATACGATCTAGCAAAACACATCGCGTACCTCACGTGCCCCTTTGCAAGTCGTTCTATAAACTTATATAATATTGGAATCGAATAATAACAAAATTTTATTTGAGTTCTCAATGACAAATTCCATGTTTATTATATAACATTAAAAATTATCGCATATTGATCTGCGATCAAAGCAATAGTAAGAAGGGGTGTTAATAAATACCATCAAACATCTTCGATACACCTTGACCTTTTATTAATAATTGTATTCGAGAAGTGAGTGATTTAATTATATGCCCAATTAGTTAATGACCTCGCCTGATCGGGTATATAAAGGTTATAAAGATATAGCATATAAGTTAAAATATCGAGTATATATATATATATATATATATATATATATATATATATATATATATATATATATATATATATATATATATATATATATATATATTTATATATAAAAGCTCTATAAAATTTTAGGCTGCCCCCTAGCTTGGAAGCTGGCGACGCCCATGAAGTAGGTATCATATGAACAACTTCAGAAATGTATGTAATAGTAGGAATAGTTTTAATAATAACAAAATTGATTATACATATAATATAAATATTAATTATAATAATAATTATACCGCTGATAGAAATGTCAATTATAATGGCGAATTTGGAAGTACTAGTTTTAACAATAAGGCGGTGACTCTGGTGACAGAGATTGTACATAACAGAGAGTTAGTCATTCCCTCCCAGGAATCGACTCACTCCCTCGATCTTATAACGGAGGAAGCGACGGAGGTTGAGTCCTCTTTGGCTCTTGATTATAACTCATTGCACGCTGAGAATGATTATAATAAAAGGGTAATTTTGGAAAATGAAGGAGGATATTATTTTTTTAAATTATTTTGCGTTAATTTTAAGAATGAAGGAATTCCTCTTCCTTTTGAAAGAGATGAGGAATCAATGATATTAAGAGAAACAACAAATGATTTATCTGTCATTGCCAATTTTGTGGTATTTGGCAACTCAGGAGGGGTTGCTGCACCTGATAAGGGAATAGCTTCCAATAAATTGTATTGTGTTTCAGATAAAACCAATTATGATTCCTCTCTATTAAAATGTGGGAGCTACATTAACATAGTCAGGGCTTCAGAAACAGATAGGAAGTGTACCACTATTGGAACCGTAAAGGCTGCCAACGGTGGGCTCATAGTCATAGACATTTAGAATAAAAAAAAAATATCAAAATTGACGTGGGGCTTGGGAGACAGTATGATGTATGTGTTTAACCGTGGATATTAACTTTAACGTTCTCGGTATGAGAACGGGTTCATCATTGACTTTAAATACCATTATTTATTAGACCCTGAAGCTAATTTCAGTATTTCTATTTACAGTAAAGCTTTCAATTTCTATATGCATATACGAAATTATATCTTCCCTAGCTCCCTTATTTCTTTTGATGTCCCTCTCTGCGAGAATGAAATAATTAATAATTTAGTTAAGAATTACAAAGAAATATTTTTAAATCCATACGAAGCTTTTAATTTAAATTTAAAGGACAAACAATTGAACAGATGGCATTACATATGTACAACCTATAATAGTAAAACGGGCGAGCTTATGATGGCATTTTTAAAAATGACGTCGCGCTTCATTCACAGCTTGGTCGTAGCACTATGAACGAAAGTTAGGAGGGGGAAGCCGAATCTTGCCCTTTAACTAAAGATATACTTTATAAATTGGCCGACAACTGTCCTTATAGTATCAAGGTCACGGGTGAACCAATACATTTAAAGAGCAGAAATATCGGTCCCCATTTGCATGAAAGGACCAAGGGAGAAATAAATAAATTACTAGAGGCCGGAGTGATAAAACGAGCACAAAGCTCTTGGCAATTTCCTGCTTCCTTTCTGCTTAAGCAAGACGGGAGGTTGAGATTGGTAGTAGACCTGAGACTACTTAATAAAAGATCTGTTTCAAATAATTTCACGTTGCCTAAGATCAAAAACATCATCTTTCAGTTACAAGATTGCAAGGTGTTGTCAAAGCTGGATGAGACAGGGATACTACAATAATCCTGTGCGGAAGAGACTCAGAAGTATTTCACTATTACTTGTCCTTTTGGCAATTATAGTATCAATTATTTGATCCAAGGCCACAAGTATTCATCGAGCGCCTGGCAACGTCTGGTGTCGATTTTGTTTGGCGACTTGAAAAATGTGTTCTTTTTTTTTTCTTTTTTTTTAATAAAAAGTTCACACCTCACGGGCATAGCCCTATTCAAGGAGGGGAACTTTCTAGGTAATTTCTACCTAGGATCCGAACAAGGATTCGAACCCGCGACCTTGCCATGGCGACTCCGTCGCTCTACCGTTTGAGCCACGGTAGCGGCTTTAGCGGTAGCGTTTATTTAGATGATATACTTATATCCAGCCTTACAATGGAAGAACATATGTTGCAACGCTAGAAGTCTTCAAGAGATTAAGATATATGAAAATCAGCTTGAATCCGAAGAAGTGTTTGTTGGCGGTGAAGGAACTAGACTTTTTAGGGTTTAATATCAGTGAAAGGGGAATACTGCCAAGCAAAGGGAAAATAGATGTTATAATGAATGCTGCTAAACCGGTCAATATTAAACCTCAGGGTATTTCTCGGATTATACAACTTCTGTCGCATTAATATAGTAGACGTGGCTAGAATACTGCAATCTTTAACTAATATGCTAAAGAACAAACCTGCTTCCAAGAAGAAGATAACCTGGGAGATAGCTGCCGAGCGAGCTTTTAAAGAAGCGAAGAATGCAATGACGAAAGCCACATTATGATCATTTTCTAATGAGGAGACAAAACCGCAGTTGTACACGAAGGTGAGCGAATTTGCGATGACTAATGCTTTGAGGGGGAGGATAATGGTCCAATTAAAAAATTTCTCCTTGTATAGCACAGTTATGAGCGAGACAGGGGTGGTCTTACCGCAGGTGGGGAAGGAATTTATGTGCATTAATAATAGCTTACCAAAATACTTCTTACTTAATAGCTAATCGTAAGATCAAAATTTGCACTTGCAACAATGGTTTTATAATGAGCTGCAATAAACGGAGTATGGATAAGATTCATAATATGCAGGTAATAAGATTATTGAACTCGATAGCTGACTTTGACGTTGAATTTACATTAATCTCTAAGGCGAGGAACAAACTGACAATGCACTTGAACGAGCTTTTGAATGAAGAAATGAATCTGCAGAAATCGATGAGTTATCATTAAAAATTTATTTCATAGTGAACGGGGAGTGTGCGGTACTTCAGACTACGGATCTGAGTGCTATGGAAACCGAGTCACTAACAAGGGTATCGGTGTATAATAACGAAGACTCTTTAGAGGTTGTAGTAACAGGATCAGATTTTGCAACAAGGGTCGAGAAAAAACACCAATTGATAATAATAATAATAATAATAATAATAATAATAATAATAATAATAATAATAATAATAATAATAATAATAATAATAATAATAATAATAATAATAATAATAATAATAATAATAAAAAAAATAATAATAATAATAATAATAATAATAATAATAATAATAATAATAATAATAATAATAATAATAATAATAATAATAATAATAATAATAATAATAATAATAATAATAATTAGGATAATAATAATAATAATAATAATAATAATAATAATAATAATAATAATAATAATAATAATAATAATAATAATAATAATAACAATAATAATAATAATAATAATAATAATAATAATAATAATAATAATAATAATAATAATAATAACAATAATAATAATAATAATAATAATAATAATAATAATAATAATAATAATAATAATAATAGTAATATTGATAATAATAATAATATTGATAATAATAATAATAATAATAATAATAATAATAATAATAATAATAATAATACACACACACACATACATACATGCATACATACATACATACATACATACATACATACATACATACATACATACATACATAATACATAAACGAATACTCCAAAATGTTTTTTAAAAAGGATAATAATAATAATAATATTAATAATAATAATTATAATAATAATAATAATAATAATAATAATAATAATAATAATAATAATAATAACGATTTCGATAATTTCTTTATAAATTTGATAACTTATGGTAAAAGAGGGTTGGATAAAATAATGGGAGAATTCAAAGAAGGGATAGATTTCAACGGATTGCAATGGAAGAAGAGACTGATGGATACATCAAATATTTAATAAAAGGAAGATAATCTTCCGGTCTGAGAGCTTGTTATAAAAACTTCATTTGCAAGGGTAAGGAATTATCTTTGGCGGTCGACGTTTCAACTAATGTTATGTGGGAGTTGGTACCGGAAATACTAATAAACGTGGTGATAGGAGGAGTGCACAATATGAATCACTTGGGGGCTAAAAGAACGTTAACAGTCTTAAGAGCCGACTTTGCCTTCAAATTCATGCATAATCGAGTAAAAAAATTATACAAAGTTGCGACGTGTGCCAGAGAAAAAAAACACTAAGAGGATCTCTCCTGAATTTGGGAGATATAAGGAGGTGTCGGGGAAGTTTGATACGCTTCATGTGGACTTATTGAAGTTACCATACAGCAAGGGTTTCAACTACTTATTGGTGTTCATTGATAGATTCAGCAAATATCCATTTGTTTATGCCTTGAAGCAGGCAACTGTGGACTCTGTGTTCAATGTATTAGTAAGTGAAGTATTCCCCTTCTGCAAAGTGATTAAAAGGCTCGTGTCGGATAGAGTAAGTCAGTTCACTTCAAAATTGTTTAACGATGTATGCAATCTGTTCATCATCGATCATATTGTGACCTACCCGATCTCAGCTAGCAGTAACAAAATTTGAGAGAGGATGAACCAGGCACTAATAACGAGTTTGAGGTGCATGATAAATGACAGTCAGAATGAAGTACTAGAGGGGCCCGAGATCTTACCTTGGGCGCTGTATTGTTTATGAATTAGCCCTTTGAGCGACGAAGGAGTGACGCCAAGCATCTTGATGTTCAGCCAAAATTTATCGGTGCTTGGCAGTCTATTACAAAAGGAGCCACTTAGTGCCACGGTTAACCAAAGTGCCTACCTGAAGAAGTTATTGGCACTAATACGCTGATCTTTAGCACCTCATGTTGAATACTAGAATAAAAATATATTTGCCACAAAGGACCTTAATAAAGCGAAATTTGTGTTAGTGAGGAATCAACAATATAATGTGGGCAAATTAGCGGAAAGATATTCGGGGTTTTATCGAGTATTACGAATAGCTAAAAATAATGTTATATATATTAAAACAGGGAAAAGAAGCAGTAGAAAATTTAAGAAATATGAGGATCTTTCATAGTATAACCAGCGGAGGCGATAGTAATAAGGAAAAGGGTAGAATGGAATGTCAAAAACAAAAAAGAAAATAAAGAAAAAGGAAAAAAGTCCCTTAAAGTAAATGTGTGAGTGGGGGTTTTTAACAATGGTAGTATTAATCAATTTTATAGAAGCATTAAGTGTGAGAGAAAATGTTGTAATCCTATTCTCTCCCCTAGAAAAAGAAAGAAAAAAAACTTCCCTTCTTTACACTATTTGATATTTTGACGAAATATATTGAAGAAATTTCAAAGATTATGAATAAGTATCTCTGAATTCTTTGCAATAAATTTTTGGGGTAAAGGGGTTGAATTAAAGAAGGATTGCACAATATGAATCACTTGGGGGCTAAAAGAACGTTAACAGTCCTAAGAGCTTACTTTGTCTTCAAATTCATGCATAATCGAGTAAAAAATTCATACAAAGTTGCGATGTGTGCCAGAGATAAAAAAAAAACACTAAGAGGATCTCTCCTGAATTTGGGAAATATAAGGAGGTGTCGGAGAAGTTGGATACGCTTCATGTGGACTTATTGAAGTTACCATACAGCAAGGGTTTCAACTACCTATCGGTGTTCATTGATAGATTCAGCAAATATCCATTTGTTTATGCCTTGAAGCAGGCAACTGTGGACTCTGTGCTCATTGTATTAGTAAGTGAAGTATTCCACTTCTGAAAGTGATTAAAATTCTCGTGTCGGATAGAGTGAGTCAGTTCACTTCAAAATTGTTTAACGATGTATGCAATCTGTTCATCATCGATCATATTGTGACCTACCCGAGCTCAGCTAGCAGTAACAAGGAAAAGGGTAGAATGAAATGTCAAAAACAAAAACAAAAACAAAAAAAAAGAAAAAGGAAAAAAAGTCTTTAAAAGTAAATGCTTGAGTGGGGTTTTTTAACAATGGTAAAATTAATCAATTTTATGGAAGTATTAAGTTTGAGAGAAAATATCGTAATCCTATTCTCTCCACACAAAAAAAAAAAAAAAAAAAAAAAAAATAACCTTCCCTTCTTTCCACTATTTGATATTTTGACGAAATATTTTGAAAGAAATTTCAATGATTATGAATAGGTATCTCTGAATTCTTTGCAATAAATTTTTGAGGTAAAGGGGGTTGAATTAAATAAAGTGGATGTGAGATAATATCAGATGATGTGTATAAGGAAGGTATTACTATTTTCATAATGGCATATTGTAGAGGTTAGAAATTATGGTTGGTTATAATGAAGTAAACTCATTACTCAAAAAAAAAATTTGAATATAGATTTTCCCATGTTATAATTGTTGTGGAGGAAGGAGGGCCAAATGATTCCATTCAAGCGGCTCCCACTCTGGAGTCACCATTTGTGAGGATCGGAATCCCCGAACCTTACTATGATTATGTACACTCATTGAACAGTCATGTAAACGCCCCTCTCAAAAGAATTCCTGTACAATAGAAACTTAATTGTGTTACTTTATTATGTAAAGGACTTCTAACGGTCTTGCTTGGTATGACTTTCAAATTGCAAGGGCCAATCATGAGAGTGATGCCCAGGAGGAGTGTCCAAGGTTAGAGAGTCTTAAGAGAGAAAGAGTCTGAGCCCTCCACTACAGAAGAAAGGGAACGGATATTAGTGCCTGGCACCATAAAGCCGGCACATTAAATTTTAAGCTTACATATTCCTGCTTTACGAATTATGCTTTGAATCTTTAACATTATTTGTGAGAAATTTAACTTGATAAATTTTAAGCAATAAGGTGAAAAGGTGATACTCATTTTATTATTCCCTTTGTACTTAACCTAAGTTCGTTAGTGTATATATATATATATATATATATATATATATATATAGTATATATGAAATGGCGCACGAAAATGAAAGCGTTTACGATAAATGCGAAACGGTTAAACACCTACTCCATTGAACGAAGTACAATGTG
>JABUQX010138100.1:0-16857 GCA_015478945.1 Trachelipus rathkii | reverse complement strand
TATAACTATATTATAGTCAGAATCCAGATTAGCTGTCCCTTGTATGTAAAAAAAAAACTAGGATAGCTACGTAAAAACTGAATCATTTTTGAAATCAGCGCACATGGTAAAGACGAGAGCAGGAAAATGAAGAAGAAATAAAAAAATAAGTGTGAACAAAAAAAGTAATAATAATTAATAAATAGGTTCAAATTCAATAATTCTCTCGTTCCCCAAATTTTCGCGTACTCAGTCATGAGAGTCCCCCAATATTTTCTTATTCAATGTTAATGTACACTACCGCACACACACACACAAAAACTCTATATATATATATGTCCCTCAAAGGACGAAAATAATTTTTTTTGGTGGATATATTAAATTCAACTTTGTGAATTTTAATTCTTTAATTTTAATTTAACTTTAATTTTTTTTTAATTCTTTTGCCATTATTTTTAGTTTCCCTAAAGTATTGAAAAATATAAAGAAGAAAATATGTTTATTTTTTATGAGTATCATGTTTAAATTAAGTTTTATAAGCTTGTGAAACGTACATTTTAATATTTTTTTTGGAGTTATTTCATTTAAGCAATTAATATTATAAATTTTTTTCTTCCTTGCATTAAATGTACGGGCTGGGCGGAATTCAAAATATGTATTGATGTTAGATATAGTTTTTTTTTAATAAGATACAGAGGACACCTAATCTGTGACTCATTCATTTATATATACGAATATATCATATTAATTATATAATATTATATAATATATACTAAGTATAAATATATATATAAACTTTATATTATCTACCTTATATCTTATAACGAAAAATACATATTCATATATTATATATATATATATATACTAATATAAATCCAACGTATAGCGTCGCGGGGGGGTGACCAACGTGGGCCACTTTACCGGTATAACCGTCTTCCACATTCACCCTAATACAACTTTTGGAATTTTTTTCTTCTTGAAAAATGCAAAGGGGCCCTGGGCCCTATAGTAGGTCAATAAGCACACAAACAAATAATAATGTAATTCTAATAATCATAGTTTTATTAAGTTAAATAAAGCTCATTTAGATCTACCTTGGAGGGGGGGTGAATCGGACCCACCATTGTGGGGTGAATTGGGCCATCTTTTTAAATCCCTCTTTAGGTTATAAATTTTCAATTTTTATTTTAATTTTAACTTAATATAGTTAATTGTATTATATATTAAAATTAGTAATAAGGTAATTAAAATTTCAATTTAATGAATCAATAGAAATCAAGAATAAAAAATATGGGTGGCCCAATTTACCCCACAATGGCCCCAAAATTTTGACACTTTTTTGAAAAAATTCATACTCTTTCTCATTTATAAAAATTCATTTTTATTTTATTGTTACAATATAAGCAACTCATCATCAAATTAGCATTAGCTTCAGTACTGGAATCAAAAATGTCAATAATAACATCAGCTGAAAAATCAGAATCAAAGAAAGGGGCCCAATTCACCCATCATCCAATTTTTAATGGAGGGGTGAATACGCGGGCCAAGTTAGGCCAGCGCATCTTAACCACTATGCACATTTGGAAACCAAAAATTTCTACTTTGCCAGTGTTAAAGCTAACATACTCAACTGTTTACACTGAAAAAATATATAATTAACTTCTGTCAATATACTTTTCATTTATAAAACCAAGTGGGTAAAAAAACTCGCATTTTATCAAAGTGTAAAATTCTATTTAAGGACATTTTATACACTAATTTATTATATTTTTTAAACATATAAAAACTCTCCTAGAATTAAAGATAATCGAAATAAAACTTGTAGTTAAGACATGATCGGCAAAAAAAAAAAAAAAATTACTTATTTTTTTATTTACAGTCAACCCAGCCCGCACGCTATATAAACAGGATCCGGCCGGATATCCGGTTACCTTCCAGCCGGATATCTGGTTATCCGGTAATTCACTGTCCGGCCATCCCAGATAGAGTTAGATGTGCAGGGTAGAGAAGATCGATTAATGAAAAGTAATACGGAAAAAGTGAGACAGAACCCTGGAGGAACAACACCCACTATTGACAGAAAAGGAAGAAGGAAGAAGTCTCGGCCCATCAACTTTTGTTCTATTGAGCCGATTTGAAAAAATAGACATAAGTAAGCAACCCAAGGGAAAGGAAAGGAGGAATATAGGGGAGCTTGGAGAGCAGTGGACGCTGCCATACCCAGTCAAAAGCCTTTGATATGTCACGCAACCACGCCAATCTCCCCATAGTTCCTAAGGGCGGAAAACCATAAATCCAAGTAAGATAGGAAATATATCGCAGTAGACCTCGAGCGCGAAAGCCGTACTGGCGATCTGAAAGAAGGTGAATGAGATTCCAGATGATCTAAGAAATGCAAGTTGAGAAGAGTTTCAAAGATCTGGGAGATAGAGATACAAGTAAGAGCTATTAGGGCGATAGTTGGAAGGACAAGCGGCTTCACTTTTCAATAGAGTTAGACATTGCGTGCTTCATCCAACACTGAGAAGTGTTATATTGAGACATAGAACAATATAGTGGAAACGAGGGGCGGGGATAGCACGCAAGCACACTCCCTCAAACCGGAGGAATCGCCACTGGGCAACCCGCCTCTGACTTACTGTAGATTTGAGGAGCCCCATGAAACCCGATCAAATGTAATCACAGGCAAAGGCATTAGGACACCTGAGAGGAGGAGGAGGAAGGAGGAGGAGGAGGCAGAGAGGAGGAGGAGGAAGAAGGAGAGCAGCAATTGCCAGAAGAAATGTTGAGTTGAAGGAAAATAGGAGGCCAAAAGAGATTGGCCTTTTCAGTTGGAAAATTTTAGCAACAGAGTAATGAATCAGGACGAACATAAGAGGAGCAGGGAAAGACAGATTTACAGAAGTTGTTTAGAGAATGTTTTGCTGGCCAAGCCGACGGCCAGAAAGATTGTCAGAGTGTAGAACCAAGGAGGTTAGCGCACACTTCCGTTTGAGAATGAAAAGCCCGCTTTGCTAGCGCAAGAGTTATCCCCCTGCACACGAAGGGTCTAGGCTGAATTGCCGATAAAAATAGCAGGTGATAGCAGATACGAGAAAATTTTTCCACTCCTGAACGCCACTGTCTCTAGCCTAAATGGCCGGCGCCAGAGAACAAGCAGAATCCGCGAACCATTCTGGGATATGCAGGAGAGAAAGATTGCAGTCGAAGACAGGAACATGAAACCTGCTTCATCCCAATCAACGATTACAAGCTCCACCTTATTGTTGGCCCAGAAGCTGAAACGTCACCCAGAGACAAAGCAAGTCATCCAATTTATAGTTAGCGTAGAAACGACGCCAAGCAGCCCAAGGCCCCCCAATCGGCCCGGATCAAAGGGCCAGAAAAAACACATAGGGCACGGATGGAGCCTGTGTGGAGGAGAAAGTATTAAAATTGAAGAGATATAAGTTGTGTCAGACGTTACCAATAGGCAGCGAAACGATGGGTTTGTATGTATTAGAGTGAAAGCCGGATAGTGGGTGAAACATAGGTCAAGTGTGGTTTCAAGATATTGGTTCGTGGGACGATCCGGAACGTGTGTGGGATTCTTTAATTAGTTGCTCAAGATCGTAGTACTTTAAAAATTTTTGAACTTCCGCCCTCCTCCCACAAAAACCTTAAACAGTGATGAGAGCGACCCCAACCTTCAGGTTGTGTGTACAGTGAAATCCCACTAAACTAGAGGAGGACCTCAGAGTATTTGGATGAAACAGAATAACAGATCTCGTGTAGAAAGTTAGTAAGATATTCAGAAAAAAGGTGATTGAAAATCTTTCTTTGACAACCAATATCAAAAAGGCTTGAAAATCTGTAGTAGAAGGAAGAAAGATTTTTAAGCCACAGAACACAGAACAGCGAGTTAGGAGATTCGAGATTCTCCGAACGTGTGCTAGGCGTCAATGGTTCATATTTACACTAGGCACAACTCCACCCTTTAGCCGAAATTAGTGGAAATCACTTATAGTTATATATAAACGAGTTAGAGGAATGAATTTGGTCTCTCCGGTTAGGTTAGAAGCAAAAGGTTAGGTTAGAATAGAGAGAGGTGGGATACGATCCTTATTCCAAGGTGCAAAGGTTAGAGAGTGTACACAGCAAGCAGATGTTGTAACAGTCGCGAGAGAGAATAGAAAGCCCGCGGGCCTCGCTCGTGCAAATCGTTGCCGATCACACACGCACACACAACCAGCAAGCAACATAACAACAGACAAAAAACAGAGCAAAAACGGAAAGTTAAACTTCAGATAATTATTTAAGAACATAGATCTTTAGTCAATAACCAAATATGTAAAATGATTCAAATGCTAAAAACGTATTTACAATAAATTTTTCAAAACCTGGAAAAAAAAATATAGACAAAGTTTAAAACACAGACCTAACCACATACCCCTAACATATTTGGGTGTCTAAAAAAAAATGTACAATCAATTCCAACAAAAAAGGTTATGTGCAAATAATAAAATAACATTGCTACCACAATAACGTACAGGTGTTTGTGGAAAAAAAACCTATTAAAATAAATAAAAAAAGACTGAGAAAACAGAAAAAAGAGAAAAGTTAAAAAGACGAACAAATGGCAAATAAAGAATTTATGAGGGGAGAACCAGGAACTAGTATTTGTCACAATCCCTTAAAAACTAACTATGGCTATTCAACAAACTAAAAAGGATTCAAAAAACAAAAATTAAAACACGAAAATAACTAATCTTTATAAGGATCATATATAAGGTCTGAGTCAAATACATTTAAAACCATAAAATAGTTAAACAATTAATAAATACGGAGGGAACACCCCTTAAATGTTACCAAAACACTAGAATGAGAAAAAAAAAAAAACTCAAAAACAATATTTTTAAAACATTTAAATAAACCCATTTTGGCGAAACAATTGGAGGAGAGGCTACCGGTGTATCACTAAAACGGCCAAGACGCGATCAGCATCACAGTCTAAACACAGCACACACATAATATATATATATATATTATATATATATATGATATATATATATATATTAAATATAATATATATAATAATATATATATATAGTATATATATATATATATATAATATAGGAATATATAGGTCAACCGGAGGGTGGTTATATACCAGGGTGGGATAGTTCCTCAATTTAAGTCCGACACAATGACGGAAATACCAAAAAAATGGAGGAATTGTGATTGCTCGATTATAATTTTGAAGAAAAAATGTGTGTGGAATGTGCAGTAGGTTAGCCGGAATGCCCTTATTCATCCGCAATATAGAGACTACCAAAAAAAATATTTGTTGGGGTTCAGATGGGAATGCCAATGTTTGATAGAGCCACATATTTTTTATACATTGGTCTAAGCGTGGTACGCTTAACAGCAACACCGAAATTTTCTTCTTTTTTCATTTTTTTCCAAGTTTTATTTCATTATTTTATCTCTAATTGGTTTTAAAAGTCCATCAATTATATTTTCAGATTCTCGCCTTTACTCATTATAAATCGACATTCCTGCCAAGATCCGGATAATATTTAGTTCTCATGTGCTTTCTTTTAACAAAAGCGGATCAATATTTATGAAGTTGAATATTTATTTCTATGCTGTGACTATCTTATAAAAAGCATGATAAAATTTGTATATAAAAACACTATTGAAATTTGCATTTGTTTTCATTAAAATAAACGTCAATTTAAGACACCTAAACCAATTAATAATTCTCTTTTTCTGCTTTTTGAATAGATTTTAATGGAAACACAGTTATTTTTACCACCATGCCGAAATACTCCGTAATAAACTCACATTTTAGGAATTTAACCAAATAATTTCAAATGTTGAAATTTGGGAAATCAGTACTTTTAGAAGTGACCTACCCACTTCTATGAATCTGTCAAATTTCGCAAAAGCTTTACGTAATATTGGCAGTTAAATTTTTTTTATTTAAAAACAGGTTTTTACAACTAATGAAAACTGAGTCTTAGTTACTACATGATATTAAAGATCTAGCTTAAAAAAGTCAATTTAGAACAACCTAAACACCTATTAATTACATTCATTTTTCTGCTTTGTTTAGAATTGCCATCGAATGAAAACAATTTTTTTTCAGTATGGTTTTAAATACCGTTTAAACTCCAATCTTTAAGAATTTATATCAAATTCACAATTTCCAAATGTTGAATATGTGTACGAATCACGTACTTTAGAGTTCTAATTCCTGTTATTGTGAAAAATTTAAAGAAAAAATCGTTAATTATAGAAGTTCCCCTCCCTTATACGAACAGATTGGCTAAAGTAGCAAAATTGCAGGTCTAAGAATCACAAAAGACAAAATATTGAAATGTCAGGATGTCTTCGGTCCGTCAATTTCAAGATAGGCCCTTTTACTACATCATGTCTTGTCTACATTCTACTTTTATCGCACCTTAACCATTCTCAATGAGAAACACAAATTATTTTTTTCATATGATGATGAAAACCCGTTAAAACTCAATGGTCTGAAGATAACCAAATAATTTCAAATGTTGAATTTAGGAAAAAAATTGCTACTAAGGTTCTCTAATTTGTAATGTCAGAAAATCTCGAGACGGATAAACGTCGTTTTTTTTCAAGTTGAATTTTCAACTCATATTAGAGCAGATATTTTGATAAATAATTAATATTTGGTCAATTAAAATAATGACAATATTCGTCACAAAAAGAGAAATTTAATAAAGGTCATTTAACACACAAATATAAGCTCTAATACAATTATTTTTTTCATTTTTTGATATTGTGTCTTTCAAGTGAAATCACGATTATTTTTCGAAATGCTTGATACCCTTCGTCAAAACTCAATTTTAGATTTAACAATTATTATTCTCAAAATTGTTGAAATATAGTGTAAATAAACGCTACTCTTTGTAAGATGTCTAAATTCTGGTTTAATGATGAAAATTTAAAAGAAAGCGTGAATTATAAACTAGTGGTAAATTTTTCATTAACAGGTTTTCACACTAATGAAATATTTTAGAAAAAAAAACAAATGCGAATTTCATTAAAAACTTACTTTTGACATCATAGTGTGTGTGTGTGTAAATTCCACTTTTCTGACTTAATATGTATTCTTAAGTGTTTTATGAAAACACCTATTATTTTTTTCAAAGTGCTTTATGGTGATATATTTGCCTTTTGGTGAGTTACCAAAATTAATTCAATGTTGTGAAAATTTAGGAAAATCGTACTTTTAAGAGTTCTACACATGCAAATGTGCTAATCGTGCAAAAACATTTACAGCGCTAATTTTAGAAGTTATATTTTATAAAACAAGGTTATTTCAAATCATGAAATATCCCCTTAGGCGATTATTAACTATAAAAAAAATATTATAAGTCTTCATTAAAACGTCAATTTAAAACACCATAAATTATATTAAATTTGCTTTTTGCTTTTTGAATTGCATTTCAACTGAAACACATTTTTTTTCAAATGCTGAAAATACCGTTAAAAACTTAAATTTAAGATTAGTGCCAAATAATTTCAAATGTTAAATTAGGAAAACATCGTTTACTATTAGAGTTCTAAATTGATGTAATGTGAAAATTTAGAAAAAGCGGATATTAGAAGAAGTTAAATTTTCTTTTAAAAAGAATCACAACTAAATGAAAATATTTGGTATATATAAATATATTGAGATAAATTTTCATTTACACGTCAATTTAGTACGACCTTAAATACTAATCATTAAAATTAACTTTATGCTTTTTGAAATTAGCATTCAATGGAAACACTTGATTTTTTCAAGATGCTGACAATTTCGTTTAAAAACTCAATTTTAAGATTTACCAAGATATATTTCTAATGTTGAAATTTAGAGAAAATCGTACTTTTAGAGATTACAACAAGTATTCTCAATTGGTTATGTAAGACTGAGAATATTTTACGCAGAAAGCCGGTGAATTTTAGAATTAAAATTTTTCAAATATTATAATAAAAGGTTTTTCAAAACTAATGAAATATATTTGGTATATGTTATAAAAACAAATATTGAAATTTCATTAAAAACGTCAATGTTAAGACACCTAAACTATTATAATTCTCTTTTCTGCTTTTTTGAAATTGCATTTTAATGAAACTCATTAAAAGGTCTGTCAAATCGCTTGAGAATTTGGGAAGAATTAGATAGGATTCACGCTAAAAGCCCTCCTCGTATTAAATTTCCAATGGCTGAAATTGATACCGTCTGTAAAAAAATCGACTTAAGTAGTGTCTAAATTCATGTTATGCAATAATGGAGATTAAACACAGGTCGAATTTAGAATGTTAAAATTTTTATTTAAAAAAAGGTTTTTCACAACTAATGAAATATTGGTATATAAACAAATATTGACTTCATTAACGTTCAATTCTAACAAACTATAATAAAATCTTCTTTTACTGCTTTGAAAATAGCATGATTGTGGAAACATTTTATATCATAATGCTTTCCAGATTTTAAAAATTCAATTTAAGGATTTACAAAATAATTTCAAATGTTGAAATTAAGGAAATTCCGTACTTTTATAGAGTCTGTTTAGATTGTGTACAGGGGAAAAACTTAATTTTTTAGAAAAGTTTTTTGACTGAAATTTTAAGAAAAGTTAAATTTTATTATTAAAAACAAGCAGTTCTTCATAAAAACAGGTTTTCACACTTGGTATATAAAAAACAAATTATTTGGTAAATTTCATTAAAATATAACGTCAAATATTCACAGAACACCCTAAACAATAAATCATTCTCTTTTTGCTTTTTTGAAATTGCATTCCCTTCATGAAATCCCTTATTTTTTTCATATAGCTGATATACCCGTATAAAAACTCAATTTTAGTATATAACCACTATATTTCAATTGTTGTGACAATTTAGGAAATACTTTCGTATTAAGAGTTCTAAATTGTAATGGTAAAATTTAAGAAAAAAAGTGTAATTTTAGACGGTAATTTTTTTTAATTAAACAGGTTTTTAAATCTAATTGAAATATTTACTATTATAACAAAATAATATTGGAAATTTCAATTAAAAAAGACATTTTCTAGACACTAAAAATACTATTAATAATTCATTTCAGCTTTTTGAAATTTTGCATTTTAATCATGAAACACATTATTTTCTTACACTGACTTGATAAAATACCGTGTAAAATTCTAATTCTTTTGTGAAGAATTACCAACATAATTTCAATGTTAGCGTGATAGTTAGGAAAAATCCTCTTTTAGAGTTCTAAATTCGAAGAATTTGTGAAATTTAAAGAAGAATAAGCGTACTTTAGAAGCTATAAAAATTTTCTTTATTAAAACACGGTTTATCACAGCAACCTAAATGAAAACTATTTCGGTTGTTACTCATAAAAACAAATAATATGAAATTTCATTAAAAACGTCAAGTTTAATGACACGCTAACTAATTAAGTAGTCATCACGTTTGTGAACTTATATTGAAAATTGCATTTCATGTATTTATGATTTCTCTACCTAAATTCTAGAATCCGGGAATCTCAATTTTAGAATAAAAAATATATTTCAAATGTTGAATTTAGGAAAAAAGCGTACTTTTTAAGAGTTCTTAAATTTGTAATGTGAAATTTAAGAAAATATATATATATAAGATTATATACTATGACTAAAATTCATCTCCCATTCATAACAGAAACTTACGTCTATATTCTCAATACCATTCAAATACGGATGATGTGAATTAATGCTCTATAAAAATTTCTCTTTTCTGGTGTTATGGATTTGGAGACTTCCAAATATTTTTTTCGGGCTCTCTTGCCATTCTACAGCAAACTTTATCTATACCCTACAATGTTAACTCTTAATTGGCACATATTCTGAAATCCCCCTAGACTATTTTTGAATGTTTCATAATGATGTAAGCTTTTCAATTGTACTAAAAGATTCACCTGGTGAAAGCTTATGTAAATTTCTAGTTTGTTCAGTTATAACTTTTCCTTTCGTGAATTTTTGGTCCTTTTGGTGATGAATCCAACATGATACACCATTTAATGACTTTTTTCAATCGCTTTGCTCTGCTAAACTTCTTTTCTCCACGATCATCAGGTCATTGAGGACCTTCCGCTAGAACGGTCCTTTCTTGAGCATGCAGACTATCGTGACATCTTAATGTCGAAATCTGATTTGGCTAACTGGAGAAGCAATCTTGGTCTGCGCAAGTAGACCTTGATCTTTCAAATTATATCAAATTGAGCAGAGAAAACAGCATTGCTTTCTACACTCATCTATCTGCTCGACCCCCTCTATTCCACAATAATAACAGTTTCTTCAGAAACATTTTGGCCATTTTTTTCGTCTTACTATACAAATCGAAAATTTACGCTTTTCGTGATCTTTGGTAGAAAAATCACTCTTCCATCATTATTTTTCTTTCTAAGTGGTTGGAGGTTTGAGATTCCTTCATAACTATTTAGAGCTTATGTACAAGAGGATCATCAACCATTATTTGTAGGTTTGTATGCACAAACTTCTTACATTTTGGGTTGGTGTCACCCATAAATATCTTTTTGCTAGAGTATAGTCCTATATATTGGGTTAATCGTTTTCGAGGTTCGCGTTCGGATTGATGTGTCCTCGTTTGTAAGTGAACTAAGTGAACAACCTTAAGAAAATATGTTCATGAAATGACAGCTCACGTTTACTGAGACAGCGTAAATCGCTAGTTCAGTGAACTGTCACACAATGGTGAGCGTGTATAGTCTTCAATTTAAATCATGTGTTAGGTTGATCGCGCTGTGTTCACATTCGCTTTCACTTTGGAGTTCTCTTTTTGGGGGGCGTTCCGAAATGTCCAGCAACCAGCATAGCTCATCACAAATTCACAAACACAAACACACACACACACACCAATTTGTAATGCAGCAATTGACAACTAACACTGACTTTGTATCCTCAAAAATCAGTCCACACTTCGAGCACCTCAACATAACCAAAACCCTACATTCCTAACATCACTCTCCGCTTCTCCATCCCAAATTCAAATTTACACAATTTCCAAGCTTTTCACGCAACTTTATCGACACATTCTGATACTACCACAATCCATCACAATCTCCCAAAACACAAATCCTTAATAAAACTATAAAATTAGCAAACTGGTACATATCCACAGACTACCTATATAGAACAGAACCTTTATTCGTTTGAAACCACGCATTTATTTCCCATATTAAGTCTATAAAACATTTTAATAATACAATAATCCCAATTTTCACCAGAAATCGACTTCCTTATCAAGCTACAAAATAAACAGATAAAGCAGACAACGGACTCAAGACCAGATAAACCAAATCACCGACCTCAACTACAAGATCAAGAATATAATAATTGCAACACAAAAAACTAACTGACAACTATTTATCCAAACACTGCCAAATTAGACCGTAACATAAAGAAGATTCACACATCTCACAACAACCTCCCAACCCACGAAGCCATCTGCCAAAATAACAATATAATACTCAACTCGAAAACCAAATGGAATTTATATATTGTCACTTTTCAAAAATCCGTCATAAACCCACAAATCCCTCAAATAGACAAGAAAGGAAAAGGTTAAAAAAAAAAAAAACTGACCAAGAAGAACGCAACATCCGCAAAAATTTCAAAACATTCACCTCTGATATGTGGGATCTAAAACAATCATATCTCCCACACAGATATTGTAAAACAACATTGTACCCTCTTTTCTCGAAACACTCATAGTAAGTACCAATATTAAAACAAAATAAAGTACCCAATAATCCCGCCTCTTACAGACCCATATCCTTCAGTCTAAAAAGCTTTCGAAAAACTGATCATACTCAGTTACAAAATGGCTTTGATCAAAAATGATCTACCACCACACCCCTCATAGACCTAATACAACATATCTTATGGATTTTTTTTCAAAAAAAACTCCTCTTTGCATACTTTTTGTTAGCATAGACATTAACAAGACATTCGATACAGTCTCCGGTTAAGTTTTAATAGACAAAATACTAAACACATAACATCACATCAAAGGAAAAAAACTCTGGTCGAACAGCGACAGTTATCCAGGGGCGCCATTCATTCCTAATATATAAAGTATATAACTATGTCCCTCAAGGCTCTATTCTCAGACGCTCTTTTTTATAGTCTCTTCATGCAAAACCTACCTAATCATATATCCCCTTCCATAAAAATCAATAGTAATGCAGAAGATATAACTATCAATGCTCAAAGATCTTCGACACACAACGCATCCTGAGAAAAACAACAATACATAACTTGAACAATAGCTAACAATGAATAGAATGGTTGCCTCACCATAAAAATCCAAAATAAAGCAACTCACCCCATGCATAATAGAATCCAACGCCCACCCAGCAATATAAGTAGCAAATAATAGACTTCCCTTAACCCCTTGACAAGAAATCACCAAGTGGTTTCACTTTTTGATAAACACATTATATTCACACCACACGTTATCAATATCACCTCAAGGGCCGTCACAAAACTTGATGGCACTAAGACCCTGGATAGCCCGGATTTTCTAAGAAGGAAAACATTGCAATAGTTTACAGTCAAATTAGTTGCTTCCTTTTAAATTACGTACCCTAGTAGACCCATCCATTACCTACTAGCAAAAACAAAAATATTCCCAAATAGTGACCACTTAGAAATAAGTGATTGTCAGTTGCAGAGCATATTTCTCTCTCCATGGATCACTCGCTACATTTGTCACTTCAGCAGTTTCTCACACGAAGAGTTGGCAGAAGCATACCCGCATCATAAATGCACAAACATTTACAACACCTTCCTCCCACCTCCTAATATTCCCATCGCTAAACATATCCACACACAGATAATCAAAGAATAAACTCCACAAACCAAAATAAGACCATATTCAACTCGTCAGCCAGAACCTTCACTTACAGAACAATCTTTGGGTCTCAAAATTTACAATTTGTCACGACTTTGCTCTTGGTCACTACCTCTCCATCCAGGAATTTCCGCCCAAAGATGTCTCTCCTTGACCCGAACGACACAGAACAGCTACTTCTGAACTGCTCAACTCAATTATTCTGCTATTTTCCCTAAAGGCGCCTCTGAATTGAACAGCTTCGGGTGGAAGCCTTGGAGGCCGATAGGCGAGAGACGAGAGGCGAGAGGCGAGAGTACTTCTCCTGGCAGCAGAGACAGAGGCGTGAGGGCATATGCAGCTAAGGTATATATATATATATATATATATATATATATATATATATATATATATATATATAGAAAGAGTATATATATATATATATATATATATATATATATATATATATATATATATATATATATATATATATATATCAGTATCAGCTCCGCGGGTACTGATGTTGATTTTATGCAGATGGTGGATATTATGAAAAATAACTAAGGAATAAGAGTTCAAAATTCAAACATACAACTTGCTACTATTAATCGTTAAATTTAAATAAGGTAAAAATAAAATAAAATTAAATTATACTGATACTAAAATAGCCTATATAAAAAAATAAAAGTAAAAAATAAAATTGAAATTAATAATTTTTATTTAAAATTATAAAGTAAGAAATAATAAAAAATACATAAAAATAAACTAAATTAAAATAAATAAAAAAATATACACAAACAAATAACAATACAGCATTTTTTAAAGTTAACGTACAAAAAAAAAACAATATTAAATATAATTGCATTAAATTGCATTTTTTTCATCTAGAATTTTAGTAATACAGAATAGAAATTTTTAACCTTTTCTATGTTGGTGGTGGTTGGGGAAAGAGGTTGGTGGGGTGAATAAGAGTTTGGTCCACATTATTCACCCAGTTACAACATATACTGGAAATGGAAGTGTAATTTATCTCATATTTTCTTGGATCCTCCATTTCTTAGCATATTTTATTTCTTTTTTCTACAGCTATCACCAACACTCAAGATGGAAGAAAATTCCAAACAGATTCTTGGAAAGAAGAGAGCACAACTGCGAAGTGAAGAAGTTGAATCTTTTTACCCTTTTTGCAAAGAGGCTCGGTGGAAATGGCCTATGAATGGTTAGTTACCTCTAGCTGTTTAGCACATGCCGCTGAGTACCTATAGAAAAGAGACAAAGCACCAATGCCGCTTTGCCAAGATAAAGGGTCAAGTGAATTGAAAAGTAAGAAACAGTTTCAAAGCCTTTTGACCTTTGAATCGACCCTATAAAAATTTTACAGCAGTACTCTATACAAGTGAAGATGAAACCCTTGTATAGTATAGTTGGAATACTGGGAAGAGGAAGAAACTCTAATCTTGAATTCCAGAATTTTGAGTCTTTATTTAGCAATAGTTTGTGTTTAGATGCAAAAGTGGGAGCAGATTTGAAATGAGTAGAAGAATGGAGTGTCGAGGTATCGGCATATTAATGGAAAGGGTTAGATGAGCAGCTGAGAATATCGTTAATGAAAAGAAGGAATAGAGTAAAAGATAAGACAGAACCCTAAAAAGCACCCCTATTCACAGGAATGAAAGAAGTAGCCTAACCAACAGCAGCCTATATGTAAAAACTTGAAAGAAAGCTAGCAAAATAAGTAAGGAAGGGAGTAGAGTAAAGAGAGGAAACAGAAAGGATGGGAGCCTGAAGAGCTGTGATTCATGTTGTACCCGACCAAATGCTTTGGATATATGAAGCGTCATCATACAATACTCACTATGATTCCTAAGGACAGAAGACCATAAATTTTAAAGATAGAATAGTAGACTTTCAGCATACATCGAATGACGACTAAAAGCCATACTGATGAATGTAAAAAAAAGAAGCAAAAAAAAAAAAAAAAGTTGAAAGGGATATGTTAAGACCGATTAACAATTGAAAGTTGAGAATGGCTTCAAAGATCTTAAACAGAATACAAATGAAGCCATTGAGCGATAATTAGAAGGATCAGAGTTGCTTCCATTATTATCAATAGGTTGAACATGTGAGTGCTTTAAACACTGATGTAAAGCATTACTATTAGGGCAAATAGAGTATAACTGAACTAGGTATGGCGACATTTCAGATGCACTTTCACTCAAATCTCGGGGATTAGTGCCATCTAGCTCGCTTGTCTTCCTTACGATCATAGATTTTAGATTCCCAGGCACCCGGTCAAATGTTATTACAGGTAACGTATAGGACTTGAGATGTAGAAGAAATAGGAGGGTGATTGCCGGAGTCCTCTTGGATTGAACTACAGGAAAACATGAGCCAATATGTTTAGCTTTGTCAATTGAAATATTAGCAACAGAGCAAAACAGAAAAAGAAATAGATTTCAAAGCTGTAGTTAAGCTTTGGCAAGAGTCCAGAAAGATTTTTCAGTAGGAAACCAAGGGTCAGCTACTTTCATTTAGTTAACTTGAGATTTGCTCATCTGAATAATATCCGTGTAGAATACCGAAATGAATGAAAAATTCTTCGAAATCTTCAAAGGACAACGAGAATATTTCCTAATGTGATATGCATGGTCTCTAGACTGAATGACGCGAGAACAAGTACGATCGAACCATGGATTTTGAGGAGAGAGTGATTACAGATGAAGAAGGGAATGAACTTTCATCCCATCAGTGATTACACCCACTCCCACCTAGCACCTCCCCCGCAACATACACATATTTTATCGACAGAAAACGAAGCGTCTTCAGGGTCAAAGCAATCACACCAGGGAAGTATAAAGAAGCGCAAAAGAAGTAAAGCCCTCCAATCAAAGAGATTGAAGTTCCAGAGTATAAGCTTAGGGTAAGCAGCAGTGAGCTGATGTAGAGAAAATCATTCAAAATTAATAGATATAATGTGTCGAGATTTACCAATATGAGCAAATGAAACTAGCTTTTGAGGTCGAAACTCAAAAGAATAGTGGCGAGCATAGATCAAGAGTGTTTTTGAGGATGACTGGGACAATCTAGAACATGTGCAGGTTCCTTAATCAATGCTCGAATTGAGAATGTTGAATAATGACCTCCTCCCATCCTCCGAATCATATGAGAGGACCTGCATACCATTCATTGGGCATGTACATTGAAATCCCCTAAAGTAAAAACATCAAGGTAACAATAATCATGCCAAATGATAATGATGATAGTAGTTTTTAATTCAAATGTTTTCAGATCATATAAATAAAAATATAAGTACCTTTATTAAAAAATTCCCTAGAGGCAGTTATCCGCATTCGCATCCGCACCGAAATAAATATCAATCCGCACGGCATTAAACTGAAAATGAAAATGATGATCTCAGTAAACCTCTTTACTCATGTATATTTATATCGTACATAGAGCATATATATATATATAGTATATATATATATATATATATATATAAGAGAGTGAGTAGAGCATATATGGTTATGGCGGGATATAGGTAGAAAAAGTAGGTAGTATATGTAAGTGTAAGGTGGCGGGCAAGGGCAGAGTATGGCGGGTGGCAGAAAGTGGCAAGGCGGCGCATAGTGGTTACAGGGCGATGGCGCGCGCGGCAGCATATGGCAAGGGCGAGGATAGGGTTATTAGTTAAATAAGGTTGTTAAGCATCTGTATATATATATTGATATATCCATATCTACATATCTGCATAAGAATTTCTCAAAATATATCCGCATCGCTCGAGCAGACATATACATGTCTATGCATCCTTATATATCTTTATATATATATATAAGTATTATATATAGATGTAAAACATTTCTTCACTTTCATGGCAAAGTCTCAATCTAGAGGAAAGTAACATTTGGAACGTCTGAGCAAGTACTTTTGAAGACAAGATCATGAGAATGGGGTTCACATCTCATCTAATCGGAAGCCAGCTCCCGCCAATGAGAG
>JABUQX010138099.1:0-28710 GCA_015478945.1 Trachelipus rathkii | reverse complement strand
TCCCCTCCTCTCCAACTCTACATGGCTTCGCTATGTGGATGATATCTTCTGTTCTATTCCAAAGACTACTAATTTCAATGACATTTTACACTTAATTAACAACATTCATCCTTCTATCTCTTTCACACATGAATTACCTCAAAACTCTTCTCTACCTTTTTTAGACATTAATTTCTTGGAAAAACTCTTCACACCTTTCTTTTTCTGTCTATAGAAAACCAACTTCTTCTTCATCATATATATACCTTGGTTTTCAACACACACCTATAGTACCAAGTTAGCTACTCTCACGTCTTTTCATCTTAGCAAAAATGCAATTTTTGATACTATCAACTGAAAAAAAATTTCTTTTTTCCACTTTTACAAAACTTAATTACCCTTAACATTTCATCTATTTAGCTTACCACAAAGCAAAATTAAAATACTATAATAGCAGTCACCTAGCACAAAAACTACTTTAACATATCTTCAAATCCCGTATAACATAAATTAAAAAATTAAACAACATCTCCCAAACAATATTTGTTTTACAAAAAATAATACCATTCCCCTAAAAAAGATTTTCAAACCCCCAAAATCCAATGTTCATGCTTCTCAATGTATTTATAAGATTCCCTGTTGTAATTGCTCTGAGGTGTATATTGGAGAAACTAGTGATAATCCCAGAAAAATGTACCAACAAAAGCAAGATTTAATCAATGATTACCTCCAATTCTGACCTTACCACACACCGATCGGTTACTAACCATTAAATCAATTTACAGGACGCTTCCCCCTTAAAATTCTGCAGTCATATTAAGAAAAGAAAAATATTAGAATCAGTTTTTATTTATAATTCAAAAAATTTCAACAAAATGCCTGGAGAAATTAAGTTTGACAGGATTCAGAACTCCATTTTACTCACTTCAAACTTCTTAAAGGACATCAAGAGGAGAGATTTTTAAACAACTAACCAACCAATGTTTTTATCGTAGCTTTTTTGTCAATAATATTTTAGTTCCTGTATTTCAATTCTTAAAGAGGCCTTTCAAAATATGTAAGGCGAAAGCTAAATTGTAACTATCACTGTGTGTATATTATGATTTGTATTTTATTCTGTGAAAAGTTTTAAATGTATTAAGAAAGAAATTTTGTATTGCCAAAGGTATATCATCACATAACGTCATTTTACGTCAAAGTAAAGGTTTTTCATTATATATATATATATATATATATTATATATATATAGTTATTATATTTAGATATATATATATATATATATATATGATCAATATATATATATATATATATATATATATATATATATATGGTATATATATATATTGAGATATAGATCAACAAGTTGAATCATTTAAAACGAATAACTTTTTTTTTTAGACATATGTATAAATTATTTGGTTAATCATCTTTTATTTTGGTATTATATAGTAGAAGCAACGCCTGTGAACACAACTAGACCTCAATGGAAGCTCGAACAAAGAATATACTGCGTCAAATATTACTACAAGACAGGCTCGTTCAAGAAAATCTAGGAGACTTTCATTCATCAGTTCAGAAGGTGTAGAGAAGGTACCTCTGAAAAGTAGAATTCGGAGCTCAGGAAACATTCTTAGAGTAGTATAACATGGAGAACCTCTTAACAATGCAGCAAGCATCATGGTCTAAACCACTCAGACGTGGCCTTAGGAAGAGTAAGGTCGAGTGTGGCCGGTGGTTACGAAAGATCTGAAGTTCAACAAAGTCTGAGACGCTTTGCGCGCAAGAATTGCGTCATCCTCGGTATATCCTTTGAGACTTGCATGACAGTACTAGTAAATTATATGCGCCTACTACCTCCATACATAGCGCAGATCTATCAGACCCTTGCATCCTTAGACAAACAGCAGAGAAAGGCTATTATGGTCAAGTTACTGGAGAAGATCCAGAGACTATGATTTTTAACCTCTTGATTTTGGTATAAAGCCTCACTTCATCTTGAAGGAAAGGTAAATCTCAAAGACAAACATCTTTCAGGGGAACTCCAAACCCAATAGTAGCCACCAAGCAACCCACACTCTTGGCGCATTGTGTACTGGCTGTAATCAGTCAGAGGCATCATCAGATCTATTCTTCTCTAACTAAGTACAGTGGCAGTCACCAAAGACAGGTATGTTGAAGTCCTCAAACTTTCAAGAGTGAGCTTACAAAACTCTATCCAGTCTCTTTATTAAAGAGTTCTGCCATGCTTCAAACCTGCTCACTGAGATTCACTGTGCAGAACTTGGAGGCCAGCAAAATCAATCTCAAGATGGATTTTAGAGTGGGCACTTCATAGCCCAGACCTTAGCCTCCAGATTTCTTTCTTTGGAGCTATCTCAAGGACCAGCGTATGTAAGGAGACCCAAGACCATCACTGAACTCAAGGAAACCATTAGGGAGGAGATAAGAGCCATTCTCAGTTTGTTTGTAAGGACGTCTTGACAACTTTATGCTGCGCTCAAGAAATACACGAAGTTGGGAAAATGAGGTCATCTTGGTTATTGCATCTATAACAAAGGAAGAAAAGGCCAAAGACAACCCTATTTTTTAATTTGACGTTCTAAACACATAAACTAGTTATAACTGAAGTTTCATTTAATTCCAACAAAAATTAAGAAATGAATGCTAGCGAAAGTCGGGGTCCATTTTTTAGTCACTCCTATATATATATATATATATATATATATATATATATATATATATATTGGTTATTGTAGTAAAAAGTTAGCATATATATATATATATATATAGAGCATATATATATATATATTAATCAAAATATATGTGTATGTATTGGAATTTATTTGTTTTTATAGAGCAATTTTTCTTTTATGCTAGGAGAAGATATATTTATATATATATATATATACATATATATATATATATATATATTATATATATATATATATATATATATATATATATATATATATATATATATATATATATATATATATGACCTTATGAGTTTCATGGCGCAGATATTATATATTTTTTTATTTTTTTATCTTTTTTCTTAATTATATATTGTTGTATATGATACTAGCAATTAATTAAGATTTTAATGAGAAAAATTTAAAAATATTAAAAATTTAATAATAAAGTAAGCAAAAACATTCATTTTGCTTGAGAAAGAAAACGCATTTTAGTGCTAATACGTGAAAAATTTAGGGTACGGTAAATAATAATGTTTCTTGGGAAAATACGTTCCGTATTGTTTTTTTTCATGTATAGATTCTGTGTATACATAACAAAACATATCATAGCCTGAACTAAGAGGGCAGTAAACCGCAACCTAACCTATATGGATCGACGACGCAGTAAAACTCAACCTAACCTATATGGATCAACGATGCAGTAAATTTCGACCTAACCTACATGGATCTACTTTGCCGTAACAGATTTTCAAGACGTCGCTCTGTCCTGGGCGCTGCCAAACGTACGATGCATAAAAAAGTAAGGTAGATATTAATAAATAATTTACTTTTTATGTAAAATTTTTATCCTTCAACAGGTATTCAAATTTATTGTCTGCATCATATAATAACAATATATGAAAACGTAAAAATCCATATATATCTGTGAAATGAAATTTATATGATGATATATAGTATATATGTATATATATATATAGTTATAGTATATATAGTATATATATATATATAGTTGTTATATATATATAAATATATATATATATGGTATATATATATAAATATATATATATATATATATATATATATATAAGTATAAAAATCATTGATATATATATACATATATATATATATATATATATATATATATATATATATATTATATATATATATATATATATATATATATATATATATATATATATATATATATGTTAAATATTAATAACGTACTTTAATAGGTTTGTAAAAACAAACAAAGAACAGGTAATGGGATCAACAATGCAGGTTGTTATAATGCAGAACTTATATACGGTTATTTACATTGGCATTATCCTCCAATTCCATAAAAAGTTGATTAAGAACAAGTTTTAGCAACTGAGTTCCTGACAAGGAGACGCCGAGCCCGTCTGTCCCTCCTCTAAGGAGCGACAGCCAGACACCTGGGTGATGTCGTGCTTTGACGGGATCTCGGTTGCTTTAAACCGTTCTTGAATCCAACTTTTTTGGGTTGTAGGATGGTCAGTGGTAAAGCATCGAGCATATCGTTCCTATTCCTCGCAACATGGTGGTGGTCGACCCAGAGAATAGCGTATTTTCATCTTCCATTATACGTTTTTTGTTTGTTTATATATATATATATATATATATATATATATATATAAGTATATATAGTTATAGCAGTTATATATATATATATATATATATATATATATATATGTTATATATATATATATATATATATATATATATATATATATATATATATATATATATATATATTTAAATATAAGATATATATATGACTCCTTATGGGTTTCATAGATAAATGTTTTTTTTTTACTTTATTTTCATATATTGTTAAAATGTGATACTAGCAATTAATTAAGATGTTACAAGAGAAATTGAAAATATTAAAAATTTTATTTAATAAAGTAAGCAAAAACGTTCATTTTCAATGAGAAAGAAAATGGAATTTTAGTGCTATGTGAAAGACTTTAATAAGGTAAAAATAATTTTAAAAACACATTCCATTGTTTTTTTTTGTTTCATATATAGATTTTGGGTATACATAACAAAACATATCATAACCTGAACTTAGAGGCAGTGTTTCTGCAACTCAACCCATATGGATCTAATGATGCAGTAAATTTACCTAAATCATATGGATGTATTCTCATCAAAAACAGATTTTCTCTTGTTTTCTGGTAAGATTTTTGCACTACAGAAAATGTCCCGAGACGTCGTTTGTCCCAAGGCTGCCAAACATACAAAGCGTCCCTTTATGCAATTATTAAGTATATTTTTTTGTATTTAAAATTTTTGATCCTGCTCATCAGCACTCAAATTTATTGTTAGTATCAAAATAAATAATATAAAAGTTTAAAAATACATATTACATTTCGTGTACCAGATGAAACTCATAAGGACCTATATATATATATATATATATATATATATATATAAGAGAGATATATATATATATATATATATATATATATATAGAGAGTGTGTATAGATAGAGTTATATATATATATATATATATATATATATATATATATATATATATATATATGGGTGGTTGTTACATATATATGATTTGTATAATGGAGTGAAGTCAATGATTTTATTGGAAATTTTCTAAACACAAGCCAAATATTCTTAATTTCCTTAACATCCCTTTGCAAAAGCTGCTGCCTTTCTCTTGTGATGAAGGGTATACATCTTGGCTATTCCTTGCTCCTGACCATCTGCCTGTTCTGATCTCTCTTTCAACCAATTATCTGCTGCATTTTTTAAAGGCATCATCTGTCACATTATGCAGTTTACAGGATTTACCTGTGCTGCTTTTCGACGACTCCAAAGAGAGAAGTGTTACAGCCAAACATTTTTCCTAACTGCAACCTGCTACCCTCCCTGTCATGTTTTAATTTTTACGGCAGAACACTAAGTTATAAAGATTTCCCTCTCTAAATTTTATTCTTTTTAACCAAGACAACCATGTCATTTATTCAGATCGCCTGAGCACTTCAGGCGCTTAAAGCCCCTATTCCAAAAACACAGTGCTATCGGTCGTTCTACAATTTCTTTCTGGCTGCTCCAAACTAGCAGGAAACAAATTACACCTGGCGCACCCTCTCACGGGCTGTTACTGGCGCGAAATGGCTGACAGAGAGGTCAAAATTGCCCCCTCTTTCCGTAGCTGTTCTAGGTATTTCCCAGATGTCATTCGACAAGGTGGCCTCCCATCAACTCAACTGGATTATTACCTGCTCCGACAAGGCTTCCGATCTTACTGGCAAGAGTGCTAGCGAATGATTGACGAGGGAAGAAACTATAAATATTAAAGCCGAATTATTGGTGAGTGATTCTTCCTCCACCGCGAAATCATTTGCAAGAGGTAATTATTGCACTTCCTTCTATTGGCAAGCTAACAGCACTCACAGGCCACTACATGTCACGGGATCCTCCTTCCATCTGCAATTTTGCCGTCGCCATACCCGCAATCTGTTACACAATATTTTATGATTGTCTCATCTGGATCCCATTTACTACTTATATGGTCTTATAACCGCTTTTAAAAGGTTACTTCCCCATATCTTGTCTGAATCTCCACTTCAATAGTAAACTCTATTTCAATAATCGCTCAGATGAAATGAATATTCTTAATCAATATATTAATTGTAAGGTAATACAAGACTATATTAATGTAAAGGACATCCTTTTTATTCATATCGCCATCTAAATCTTCTTTTGTCACATATTTAGAATAAGTATGAGCCAGGACCAACCAATGGAGTTGCAATTCACCCAGTGTGGCCACTTCCTTGTGGGCCGTGGTGGGTCCTGTACATAAACTAATTATATATAGTATATATATATATATATATAATAATTATATATTATTATAATATATAGTATAATAATATATATATTATATACTGTTATATATATATAATATAGCTATATATACTATATAATATAATATATAATATATATATAATATATATATATATATATATATATATAAATATATATATACTATAATATATATATAAGATATAATATATATATAATATCTATGAGCCTACTATATATAGATATATATATATATAATGAGGGAATGAAATTTCAACAAAACACTAACGAGAAATATATATATTAATCGCCTGCTTTTGTCCTTGATCAACTCTTCACCGCAAAGAAATATACATTTACAACTCTTAGTTCATTTATTTAATAAAGGGAAACCAACTTGAATTACAATTTTTTTGTTATGATAGAACAATAAATTACATTCAATTTATCTTAAGTGATAAGAATAAATAGAGTTAAATTTAATTTGTTTAGTAAACAAAATGAGCAGATAAAAATAAATATAATATTACATTCATTTTAACTTTTCTGCGATATTAACGACGTTATGAAATTAAACATAGTTTAATTGCTATATATAATAATATATATATATATATTATATTATATATAATATATATATATATATATATATAGTATAGTTAGATATATAATAATTATATATAATATATATATATATATATATTATAGCTGCATGCGCGCATGCTTATGTAAAAATTAATATAAAGAAAATTTGATTGTCCGTATACTTGGTATTGGAGATATTAGTTGTCTAAGTACCACTAACGCTTTATATTAGCAAGAAATTCAAATTTAACAATTTAATATGCATTCTCAGCAGCCAACGTGAATAAAAATTTCGAAAGTCAATACAATGCTTTAGGTAACTCGAGCTCCTGGCCTTTCGAAGAAGTTAATATGAGTAACAGGTGAACGCGCATGAATTACTCACGGCGAAAAGATACTTTGGAAAGCTGTGATTTGTCCGAATCTTCCAGTAGACAATCATATTTCAGAGTGCTGCTATGCTTTTGATCTTCCTTTAATTTTCGGACATTTCTCGTTATTCTCTTAATTTGTTAAGAAAAAAAAATAGCGAAGAATTAGATTTTTTCTGCATTTGTTCAGGGTTAGCCCACATTGGTATTCATGTCAAATTCACAATTTAAGCAATAAACTGTACACAGTAATTAAGCGTCAATTAATACAGAAATAAGATTTTGAAAAATCGGCAAAACAAATTAATGCGAATATATTTAATTTAAATTTTCGAATTAGGAAAAAAAAAAAGGAGAAAATGCAATAAAAATCGAGAAATCGACTTGTTTATGACTTTTCGTTTTAGTACTTCAGTGTCTGTCAAATGGTGGTTTCGTGCACATATTTAATGGTTGTGCAATTTTCATGTATTTGGCAGCGTTTTTTTTTTAAATCCTACAGTGGAAGTCATTTTTTAATAGTGACCGCATTTTATGAGGAGGTGGTACAGAAATTTCTTCAGAAGAACAGGAGGCAGAGTTATGCTTCAAGTGAAGAATAAGTTCGATAATCCCACTATCGATATTAACATTTATCACATTTAAGCTTTGTATTTCATTACATTTTCAGATACTCAATATATATACTATATATATATATATATATACTATAATAATATATATAATAATATATATATATAATAATATCATATAATTATATATATATATATATAAGTGTATATTATATATATTATATATATATATATATAATATATATATATATATATATATTAATATATAGTATATATATTATATAGTATATATATATATATATATTAAGATTTATATATATATATATCATATATATATATAATATAATATATATATAATTAATATAATATATATATATATATAATATATATATATTAAGCTATATATATTATATATATTTATATATATATATATATATATATTAATACATAGTATATTATAATAATATATATATATATAATATGATATATAATCTATACTATGATATATATATATATATATTACTATACCATTAATTTATATATATATATATATAATAATATATATATATTATATATATTATTATATATATATATAATATATATATCATATACATATATATATAATAATATAATATATAAATAATCGAAGTACTACTAAATTCCGCAGTTATATTTTATTTTATAAAAATTTATTTATTTTATAAATTAAAATCCTATATAAATTCCTCCTTATTTTTTATGTATACACCAAGGGATTTTCCGTATATATATATAATATATATATATATATATATATAATATAGATTATTATATATATAATATAATATATATATAATATAATATATACTTAATATATATATATCATAATATATCTATATATATATTATCAGGTGAAAACTTAAAGGTTTAATTCGGTTTAGCCGTCGCCTTGTTGGTGTTCCATTAAAGCCGGCTTGTTGTCATTCGTTCGGTGATCAAAAATTATTCAATTATTATCAAAGCATATATTCTTGAAGTGATTTGAAGGTCGTCTCGAACGTAAACTTATTCTGGGGAAAAGCTTGTGACGTTTAAACTACCTTGTCTTTTAAACCTGAGCAGACCAAACATTTCTCAACAAGCTTTAAGAAAAGTAGCTCGTGTTCGTTTACAAACCAAAATAGTCAGGTTAACGTGAGGCCCATAGTCTCTCCAGGAAAAAAAATACTAAATAGTGCAAATTTGTAATATTAGAAAGAAACCACTCTTAATTCTGCCAATATCGAAATCTTTTTAGAATTATTCCACTTTCTCATTCAGAACGAAAAATATTTCGATTTGCGCATTTGCAATCTTCCATCAAAATAAAAGACATAATTAATCCCAATTTATATAATATATATAATATATATAATATAATAATATATTAATTATTTAATAATATATAATATATATATATATATATATATATATTATATATATAATATATATATATATTATAAATCAAAAGATGATTGAAAGACTGGAAATTAATATATAATTAATTATATTTTTTCTGGGTGAAGTAAACAGAAATAAGTTCTGAGAGGAGCAAACGGTTTCGAAATTTCACGGTTTTCGTGTTTGCTGTTTTTATTTCAATGTTTGCTTGCATTTGGAGTCAAGAATAAAAACATTATTATTACTTATTATTATTATATATTATATTATGTATTATTATTATTATGTATTATATTATTATTAATTATTGATTCAATATTTACTTCATTATATTATTAATAATTATATCGATTATATTATCATTATCACATGTGCTCACCAGTCTCATTTGTGACTGATATATCAATGTTAATTAACTATAAAATTTCAGTCATGCTAATCACCGAAAATGGCAGCACACATTAATAAGAATTATAACATGAATAGATTCCAACAAATATATACACCATAAAAGAGAACAAAATAACAAGATTATGCATTCTTACCAGCAATAAACATGGAGTTTTTCTACCTCTAACAAAAGATAAATATAAATAGAATAATAATAATAATTTGAAAAGAGCCACAAATGCTAAAATACTAGGTGTAAACCAGTAGATGAAAAAAAATAAACAAATATAGATTAAAGGTAAGATAATATTATACTCAACTTAGTACATGATTATCCTTAACTCATATATAATAAGTGAAATATCACTTAATGATAACTAATAACAAACAATAACATAAATACTAGTAAATGCATTATTACAACATTAATAAATAAATTTAATAATGTATAAATAATTTAAATAAATATTATAATTTATATATTATATAATATATAATATTAAATTATTATATATTAATATATATAATAATATTTATTATTATATATAATATTATTCGGATATAATTAATTAATCAATAATTAATAGAAATATTAAATAAATTATCTAAATTAATTAAATATAAAAATTTAATAATAAGAATAATAATAATAATTAATATTATAAATAATATATTATTATTTATTTATAATAAAATAAAGAATCAACATCGGCCTTTGATTTTATAAAAGTTTATTACAGAAATTACAAGGTGAAATGTCATTATAATATTAGTGAAAGTAAAATCATTGGAAATAAAAATCAAAAACAAGGATCTTAGTAGAAGTCAATTATGATATATAATTATGAATGTTAATTTCTATTAACTTTATTATTAATATATTAATCGAAATATACATGATACTTAATCAAATAGAAAATAACTATTAATAAAATATATATATATCGTTTATTATTATTGATCTATCTAAATTAATTAATATATATTCTTATTAATATTAAATGATAATTATCTATTATTTAATTTATTATTATTATTATTATTTTATTATTATATTATTATTATTATTATTATTATTATTATTATATTATATTATTATTATTATTATTTTATTATCTATTATTATTCATTATTATATTATTATTATTATTTATGTATTGTATTTGTTATTAGTATCATTAAGGATAATTATATTGAATATGGTTTAAGGATAATATTACTAGTTAATTACTAAAATTATATATTATTATTATTTTTATTTTTAATTATCTATTATTATTACTTATTATTATAATATTATTATTATTATATTATTTAATTAATTATTATTATTATATTTTTATTATTATATTATTATTATTTTTTTTTTTTTTTATTTATTATTATTATTATTATTATATAATTATTATATTATTATATTATTATTATATTATTATATTATTATTATTTATTATATTCTTATTTATATTATCTTCTTATTAAGTGATCTTATTTTGTTAATTAGTATCATTAGGTGATATTGCCATTGCTAAATTCAGATTAATTTTTATTATTTTATTTATTATCTATTATTATTATATTATTGATATTAATTCATTTATTATATTTATTATTTTATTTATTATTATTATTTATTATTATTATTAGTTATATTTTATTATTATTATATATTATTATTATTATTATTATTATATTATTTTATTATTATTATATTATATTATTATTATATTATTATTTTATATTATTTTAATTATTATTATATATCACCAATTAAATAATAATTTTAATTATTAATTATTATTATGTATATTATTACTTAATATCATTATATGATATTTATTTAAATACATAACACTATTATCAGGTAAATAAGAGACCCATGATATTGTGTTATATACTATAGCAAAGTTTTATTTCAGTAACTTATGAATGAATTATTAAAAAATGCAATGATTACCACAGACCAACGAAACCCAACTTTTGTAAAAACATTATTAATGCTAGATAGGTGATTCTTATAGTTTTTATTGTTGCTGATCTATATCTGACCTCATTTGTGTTCTACACCCAACCAGTTTCGTCTCGCATGCGGAACATCTTCTCTCCAGCGCTTTAAAACTGTCTTGCAGGTCAGTTGTTTTCGACCATTGATTGATCCTCGCACTACTATGCCCATTCACATAAGAAACATTGGAAATTTTGGTAAAAACCCGACTTTGACTGAACAGCTTTTAAACTAGAACAGACTGTTAAATAGTTATTAGTGTAGTCTATTGAAAAGCCTTATTTCCTCATTTTAGGTCTATCCTAATTCATTCGTTTTCAAACCGGCGAATATCTGATTGGCAGTATAGCTAATCATCAGGTTGTTGGAAAATAGGGAGGCAAATGGTACTCTCTTCTCCATACGATAATTAGTTGGTGTCCTTTCTACCAACAGGTTCTTTTCCTTGGTTGTGAGGCAAGCAGTTCGAGCTTTTCTCCTTGTGTTAAGCCCACAATCCATAACCAAATCATTTTAGCTCGTTTTTAGTAAACATCTTAGGTTTTTACATTTTCTGTAGCAGATTTATTTACCCTTCATTAGCTTGCTCATGTTTCATCAAAGGGGCATCAGTAGACATTTCCAGGTGTAATATCATCAAAAACCTCTGGTTGTGTAGGACAGGAAGATCTGAGACCATGGCCTATGCCGAATGGCAGACGCTTGGGTTAGGTTCACTATACTTATTATTTTTTGAGTTGTAAAAATTTACGGATAAATTATAATATACTCCTAATTTGGGTTCTTCCTCCCTCCATATCTGGAAAGCAAATTTAAAGGCCTTTTTCCCTTTGACCATTTCCTAAGATTCTTCAACATATACATATATACCTTACTGTGGTGTGCCAAGACTTATCCTGATCACCGAGCTTCGTTCCAAAGTATGAGAGGTAGGCTTTCTTAATGAACTCTGTAATGTTCCTTCGATATTTCTTAACCACAAACTCACCACAAATATAACAAAACTATCAGGAGAGGTTTTTACAACGGCTAGCCATTGTACTCAACATATGCACTAAAATGTGGGAAACGTAGGTACCGATGGCGTCACGACGCTTCAGCTACAAACAAACGAAAAAGAAGAAACTACGAAGAATCCATTGTGTATATAAAAACGATGAATTTGCTAGCAATTTTTAAAAATATTTAGATGTGAATTGTAACAAAATGGTGCGGCAAGTACAGAGTTTTTTATTCAGTCATATTCGATTCAGCACACTAAAAAAAACATTTAGAATAAGGTAAATATCATTCAAGTTTTTTCATCGTCGGCCCTGTGTTATTATTAGGGCTCTAAGGGCACAACACAAACTGAGCAATAAGGTAGCCCCATTCAGATAACCAGGAACTTACCTTCTGTTTTACATATTTATTGGCATATGTTAAATTGTATTAAATATTGAACTACTAAATAAAAAGGTATCGATATCTAAGATATTAAAGTATTTTAAAGCGTATTCCCTTATTTGAATAAAAATTTATGAAAAACCTGCAATTATTATTATATTATTATTATTTATTATTATTATTATTATTATTATTAATTATATTATTATTTATTATTATTATTATATATTATATTATTATTTTGCTCTATTATCTTGATTATTATTATTATTACTTTATCTTATATATATTATTTATTATTATTATTATCTAGATTATTATTATTATTATATTATTATTATTAATTAATTATATTATTATATTATTAATATATCATCAGTTTTGAAGTTTCGGTGTTTGCTTAACAATTCCATTTATCAAACAAATAATTTTCGTTTGTCATAATGTATTTAATTATTATCGGTTGGCAGAGAAAATTTCGGGAATTCGCCCAAATGTTTTTTCCATTATGAGATAGCCTACAGTGCAATAATGAATGTAAAAATTTTATTCTCTGTTGTTATTGTTGCTGTCTTTGATCTTGCTTCTTTCTATTTTCTGGTATATATATATATGTAATATCTACTAATTATATATATTATATATATTATATATATATATATATATATATTATATAGTATTATATATATAAATGCTGTTATAGTGTATTGTATATAAATTGTATATTTTATGTGTGCATGTGTGTGTAGTATTTATGTGTGTGTGTGAATATTTATATTGAAAACACACACATACCAAATCAATCCAACATTATAAACTTTCGTAAGTAGTAAAGCAAAAAAGCACAAAACACACACACACACACACACACACACACACACACACACCACACACACACACTCACACACACACGACACACACACACAACACACACACACACACACAACACACACCACACACAACACAAAATAACCAAAAACGTCACTTTCTAAAACAGTAATGTAATGTATAAAAAAACAATTGCAGCATATTGTACAATTTTTTGTCCTTTCAGTTTTACATATTTGGCGGGCAGGAAAAGAGAGAATGGCGGCGGGAAAAAAGGGATATGTAGAGGCAGTGTCCGCCACTTTAACTCGGGGAAAGTGTTCGAAAACCTCCCCGTACGAATCGGTTAGAGTGACGTTGTTCACTGTGAACTCGCTTTCCAACCTTTCTATAAAACTATTATACATTTATTTACAGAGTCGCAGAGAATAACAAATGTTGGTTAGTAAGTTATTGTACATATATATACTATATATATTATAATAATTATTTAATATATATATACTATATATATATTATTAAAATTATATTATATATATTATATATAATATATTATATATATATATATATATATATATATATATATATATAATATGTATTGCTTTCTTTATCATGAGAGGATTAATTATTTCTTTATATTATATACATATAAGAGTATATATATATATATATAATATATATATATATATATATAATATATTTATATAGATATATATTATATATATATATTATATAATATATATATATATTAGCGATGTGTAAACAGTAATCGGCCAGGTATAGAACCAATTCTCCTTAAATTCTATTTAGTTTATTAGTTCATACTAAATATTAACTTTCTCTAATTTGCATAATAGCAATACAAATATTGTAATTATTTAGGTATCGGGATAAATAATTGTGAGATTTTTTATGATTTTTCTTTAATTTAAAATGAGAGATTTTCTATAACAAATCGTGAAGATATTTAGTAGCATGTTTAAATGCATCTCGATATGGAAACTTTATTCGCCATCTTTGTATTCTTTCTAAACGTTCTGAAGAAATTTTGATTTGTTTGTGTAATTATCTAAGAATTTTTCTTAAACTATGTAAAAATACTATATATCAAATAATTATATTAAGAAGTGTGATTAGATTACTAAAGGAACAGGTTTTAGGTTAGTTAATAAACCTTAAAAAATAAAAAAATCATTATACCTTCATCTAATTTATTAGAATTTTCGAGGAGAATATCTTTAATTGGTCAAGTACAAACTTTGGATTAGAGCACTTTTTCTGGTATACAAATCAACATTTGAAATCTGAGTGATATAATAAATTAACCGATTTGAGTGATCTTTTTCGAATAATTCCTTTACATTTAGATGAATACTAGATTAAACCGTTTTAGGTTATGCACATTACTATCTCTCTAAACTGGGCATCAAGAATAAAAATAATGTGTGATTTTTTTCTTCCATATTTGATTGTGAATTTCGGCTATTCCTCTCTCCCTATCCCCCTCCATCTCTCTCTCTCCTCTGCTCTCTCTCTCTTCTCCTCTCTCTCTCTCTCCTCTCTCTCTTTCTCTTCTCTCTCTCTCTTCTCTACTCTCTCTTTCTCTTCTCTTCATGCACGACTAATTTCATTTGCTCGGCTTTTTTTACCTTTATCTACTGGTATCCTAAATTTTTCGACTATGCATAAAAATTCTAAAGTTAGGAGCGACATTTTCTTTCATCGTTTCTGAAATCATCAGTATTTGGCAATATTTAATATTCACAAAACTCGCATTGTCACCCCTTGTTGTCAAGATTCAGTTTTTGGTGATTGAATGCGGTTCATCAATTCCCCCTCACCTTAATAACAATTGACGCAAGTCTGTGCATTCCCTACCAGGGTTGTTGGACGGAGTCGCGGAGTGGGAGTCGGAATTTTGAAAGAGGTGGAGTTCTAGAGTCAGAGTCGGAGTGGTAATTTTGAAGAGGGTGGGAGTCGGAGTCGAATAATTTTTGAAACGACTCCACAACCCTGCTCCCTGCCAGTATTTCCTTGATTCTTTCTTTCAAAATCGTATCCTAATCAATGTAATTCTTCTCCTTTATTTCACTTCCGTCTGCTCCATTTACATCTATTATTTCATCCTTTTTGGCATCCCTTATAAATTTCATTTGTTTGGCATTATTTAGCGTCTTTTTCTCTCCTACTTTTTAAATACTTTTCAACAAATGACCTTTTATCTGTCACTTTCCCTTTTAGGCTGGACAACTGCAACCCTTTATTGCTCCTTTTAGTTCGAAAGCATCTCACACAACCCACTAACCAAGATTAGTCAGTGTAAAGAGGCGGGATTTGAATAACTGACTTTCTTGGTCTTTTCAAGTTTTATCCATGAGGCAGAGAGAACATAGTTCTTTCAAATAACTCGACAGAAGTCTTCTGCACAACTATACTTCGAAGCACAAAACCTTTCCCGTGTGTTTAATACTCCTTGTGTTTTCTTTTTGTTTCTTATCTCCTAGGAAGGGATCATTCCACTACAATAGGGGTCTCTACGCAGATTAAATGAGCTGAGCCATCTTCTTGCCAATTCTTCTCACCACCGAACTTACTTTGTATAATTAACTAAAAGGAATCTCGTTCGTTTCTGGGAATTGAAATATTGGAATCCTATTTCCGGGGGGAATCAACTCATACCTTCACTATCTTTGAAAGAGCCCTATGACTTTTATCTTCATTCAATTCTCCGGCTCTCTGCTCACTTCTCCAGTTCCTTCTTACCCATAATCTGTTGCATCGCTCACTTTCATATCGTTTACTCACGTGGCCCTGTATATCTGATCTTCTTACTTACAATCTCTTTTGAATAGAGTTCGTGCGGCCAAGTTTCCACGGCTATTCATCAAATTTATTCCAGTTCTCTGACCACTAGATGAGTACCAGCAATGCCATTTTATATATAATCCAATGGTAATGGAACGCAAGGTGTTTGCTTCTCTATTTTCCCAGCTTCCTTTTAATTTACACAACTACTTAAATGCCTTTTATAAAACACAGTGCTTGAACTATCGGAAATTGGTTTTGTGGTTATATGTAGGCCATTAACTTTTTGAAACGGGAAATTATATATATTATATTATTATATATATATATATTATTTCATATATATATATATATATATTATATATATATATATATATAATATATATATATATAATATATATATATATATATATATATATATATTATATATATAATATATATAAACAAAACAATTGGAAAGTTAATTTGTAAAGATTAAAAAAAAATTAAGATTGTGCAACAACAAGACAATTGACAGAATAATAAATAAATAAATAAAATAAACAATCAAATAAAATTAAAATAAAATAAGAAATAAAATATAAAATTAATAGAGCATAATTTAACATCAATTGCAAATGATCTAACAGCAGAGGTTCAACGATTTTCGGTCTACCGCTCCACTTTGAAAATTATTATTTTTTCAGCGCCCCCCCATTTTTTTACTTTACTAAAACTTAAAAACCACAATATATATATATATATATATATATATATATATATTATTAGTTATATATATATTATATAATATATATATCATACTATATTATATATATTATACCTATATATATATATACTATATATATAATATATATATATAAATATATATATATATTATATATATATATATATATATAATATATATATAGTTAAATATAGCTATAAAAACTAAAAAATTATACAATCAAACAGGCAGAAATATGAACTAAATTAAATTACTATGTAGTAGGTAGGTTTAATTTCAGTGAATTTTAAATATTTATAGATGAAATTACAAACCAGCCATCGCCCCCTAAACCACTTTAAACACCCCCCATTTTTTTCTTGGCCCCTTACCGCCCCCCCCTCTAGGCCTGCAGCGCCCACAAGGGGGCGTTATCGCCCACTTTTGAGAACACTGATCTTAAGCAAGAATTTATTAGACCTCAATAACGAATAAATACCTTGTAGCCTTGCAATAATGCTCAAGACGCGGTTTAATGACAAATTATGTCCTTTGATACTCACTAAATTGGGTTTAGGAGAAAAGCACTTAGCTGAAGCAATAGACATCACAGGCTCTTTGCCTAGATCAAACAACCTAAAACGATATTTCACTGCCATTATGTTGATACACCGATGGAAGGTCATAAATATAAATTCAGGTGCTTGCGCGCGCCTGCTGGCCGTGCCGGTGCCTGGCCGGTGCCGGTTGCCGGTGCCGGTGCCGGCTCCGGCTCCGGCTCTGCTCGGCTCCGGCTCCGTAATTTTAAAATTTCTCCGCACCAGATCCATACCCCATTTTGTAAGTGTACTGTTTTTTTAGTATGTTACTAATTTGGTCGGGGAAAAGTGTTAATATTTTCGGATTCCGGCTCCGGCTCCGGCTCCGGCTCGGCTCCACCATTTAAAATTTTGCCGTTACAACTCCGCTCTGGCTACGGCAATTTCAAGTTTTGAGAGGTCTCAGCTACGGTTGATGTTCTGCAACATTTTATTTTATTGAAAAAAAAAAATTCTTCGTTACTTTAAAAAAAAAAAAAATTCGATCCGTCCCCGCAGTTCAGTTCAGGCTCCTGCTCTTGCTCCGGATCCAGATCCAGCTCCGGCTCCAGCTACAGCTCCGGCTCCACAGTCCTAGTTTTTAATATTTGGAACTCTCTTCCTATATTATTATCTTATAAAATAATATTGAATTTACATTATAAATCTTTCTTGTTATATATATATAATTATATATATTATATTATAATATATATTATATATATTATATATATATATATATATATTATATATTATAGCTATATAATATATTATATATATATATATATATGTATTGAATATATATATATATTATATATTATTAATATATATATATATATATATTATATATATATATTATATATTATAAAATAATAGTATATATTTATATAGACATATATTCAATATTTTGCACATATATATAATATAGATATATTATATATATATATATAATTATATATATATATATATATAGAATATATATATATATTATATATATATAATATTATTATATATATATATATATATATATATAATATATAAGACATTCCAAGACCCCCTGATTCTGACTTATTACTGATATTTATATATACTATATATATATATATATATATATATATATATATATATATATATATATATATATATTATATATATATATATATATATATATAAGAAAGAAGTTATATATATATATAGTAATAAGTAGGAAAAGGGAAGGAACATTTTACACTCAAAAATGGTTCATTTTACACTACATGAGATACACAATTTACGTTACAGAGTGTTTGCCATAGTTATGTAATAGCGTACATACGTTCATGTGCATTTGCACATGCACGTATTTAAGTTGTTTTTGTTGCTTGTTTGGTTTGGTTTTTGTTGTTGTTTGGATGCGCGTGAACACACACACACACCACCAACACACACACACACACACACACACACACCACACACACACACACACCTGAGTCCACGTGGTCATGACTCACGAAAGCGGATTTGTTGTGTTGTTATACTACTACGTATAAGTATATATATATATATATATATAATCTTATATATATATAAATAATATATATATATACTATATCTATTATATTATTATATATATATATATATATATATATATTATATATATAATTTAATATATATTATTTAAAGTTCGCACCTCACGAGCATAACCCTATTCTTAGGAGGGAACCTCCTAGGTAAATACCTTACCTAGAATCCGGTAGCGGATTGAACGATGTATTATATCTATATCTATCTTATCTATCTATATATATATATATACTATATAATATATATATATATATATATATATATATATATATATATATATATAATATATATATATATATATAAATATATATAGGTATTATATATATATATATATATATATATATATATATAATTATATATATATTAATTTACTTTGTAAAGGTTTAAATATTTTTAATTATATTTACTTATTCACACAGTCTGGTTTCAATATTTTTTAAATGTATTTACTTATTTTAAACATACGGCAAAAACTTACAAATTCCAGTAAGGAGAATTCGAGCATTCTGCCTCTTTTAAACACCTTGAGCTAAAATGCCCCCATTCTTATTGACAGTCAATTTTAATTTCCAAGGCTTTTAGCGACGCTTATCAGGTTGGGCCACATTTGTTATCACCGACCATAAACCTTTTTGAATTCTTTTTTTCTTTTTCATTCCTCGCCCCTTTACAACATATAATTCGCCAAGAGTAGTAGAGTAATAGTAGCTAGAGTATAATACCGTTTCTTTTGGCTGTTAATTTAGTATCTTATATATAGTATATATATATATAATTATATATATATTATATATTATATTATATATTTATATATATATATATATATACTATATTTATAATACTATATATATATATATATATATATATTATATATATATATATATATATATATATATAATATATATACTATATTATATTATATATATATATAAAATATATAATATAGTATATATATATATTTTATATATATATATATATATTTATATATATATATATATATATTATATATATATAATATACTATATTATATATGTATATATAGTATATATATATATATATATATATATATATATATTATATATATATATCATATATATATATATATATATATATATATATATATATATATATATTATCTTCATACTTGAGGGGAAATAATTTCCAGAGCCTTTCAAACTTGGAAGCAATTATAGCTGATGCACGCCCCGAACTCGGCTAATTTATCCGGCTACCTCTTCCTGCAAGTGGGTGGCTGAGCCCTTTCATCATTTATATACGGATCCAGAGGGGTAGGGAAAATAAGCTGCTGACATGTTTCAGCGAAGGATTCGGAGCTTGAGATGACTTTTTGAGGCGGATCACAAGTATGACTCGCTAACCGGTGATGGAGCGAATCTTAAAATTTACGTGCAAATGCAATAATAGGCCGAGTAAGGTGTCTTACTCGTTCATTAACAAAACCCATGAAAACTTGATTTTGAGGGTATTCAGAACCTCAAGGATGTCTAAGGAACCCTAAGGTGTTTCAGCTGAAAAAAAAGTAGAAATAAAAGAGATACATAAGGAATGCATATGAAGAATATAAAGGAAGGATGAAGAATGCCATAATAAATTGTACAGCAACTGTGGGCGCTCATACTGCAGTGCTTTGCACCAGAGCAGCAGCCGGGAGTCAGAGGTTTGAAATCTATATACAATTCTTATTAATAGACCAAGTTAAGGTTATCATTTCCTTTGTATTACGAACTCCTAAGATTCCAATTTTATGCGTCTAACCATCGTGGTGGTCAATGGAACCCCTCTATTGAGCGTTAGACAAAAAAGAAATACAAAGAAAGATAAGAGAAGAAAACGGGATTAAAGAATGAAGAGAGAGAGTAGGAAAACAATTTCAGAGATGGAAAAGACCCATGAATACTGGTTCACTACCCAGGCCGAACCCGAGAGCAGGTACATTCGTTTTAATATACCAATATTGGTGTCATTTTACATGTTTCCGACTCAGATCACCGAATTTCGATAATGCTCATTACTGAGGGGAGTCTGTAAACGCCCCCTGGAGTGTCATCCCTGAGAAAAAACCTGATTTTGCCATTGTCTAATATATGTGACATCGAATCCATATGTACTGTTTTGTGATTTGGTGACCCCCGGTCCCAGATAGGGGCTAATGAAGGAACCAATCGCCAACCAACACTTTCCCACCTTTCAGGACAAATCTCTGACCGGGTACACTTTCGCTTGCGCAGTCTGAAGGTAGCAATGAATAGTGGAATATTAAAAACTGTATATTAATATATATATATATAATATATATATAGTAGATATATACTATATAATATATATATATATATATTAATATATATATATATTATATATATATATATATATATATAATATATTATATATATATATATAGTAATTATTTACAATAAGTGCCTACGTGTGGTCTCGAGGGTATTGTAAATATATATATACAAGGGAATAAAGACTAATTTATTGACTTCCCGTAATTACTGCTATGCAAGAACAAATGCCCATAAGAAGAACGAGTTTGTGATCGACGAAAAAAATTTTCGGGGGGAACGAAAAAAGTTATGTTGTTTCTCCCTTAAATTTAATCGAAATTTTATTTTCAAGTTATTTTTTATTTGAAAATTTTCTAAGTTTGTTTTTATTTGCTTAGTCCGCATCAGTTTTAGGGAAATATAATATTTTTTACTTCAGAAATTATCGCCCTGCGTCCGTTAACGAACATGTTTGTAACTTTCCCTGTGTAAACAACGTTGCCGGCCTGAACCACAGTGTTCCCACCGTGGTTAACATTTTTCTTGACACGTTGCGTTACCAATATACTTATACTGTCCCCAAGAGTTACTAACGATTCGTAACAAAAAACTCCCTCGCTCAAGTCCTTGGCAACCACGTATCCTATGAAATTCCTCTCCAACATCAAACCACTATCTTTTATCAATTAATCAATCTACGATAACAATAACAAGGCCATGACAAAAACCTTCACAATCACCTCCAACCCATAGTTAATAACATAATACACTTTGACCCACAGCACCACCCCTATACTAACTACACAATAAAATATAATAATAATCGAAAAATATTAATAATAATACATAATAATAATAATAATAATATAATGCCCAACCTAAATAATCACTAATCACCATAACTACATACACATCTCACGTACTAATAACGTAATTCAATAATCATCAATAATACATTACATATCAAATACCTACACACATCCACACTACCAAATATCAATAACTCAAACTCCCCAACTCCCACACCATCCATCACATAATCCCAATTCAACCACTCACACTCACATCAACCTCCACCACCCACTACCCATACATCTTCCCTAAAACTAACCCATACATAAATCTATTTCGTTGAGGAATTAGTCAGTCTCTTTTGAACAATACGAACAGTATTTTTTCCAAAGAGAAAGACCAATTTCCAATGTAAAATTTACTTTATCCTCGTTCTCTATTGTAACCTTACTTCTTTTTAATTTTCCCAATTCACAGATTTTGAAGGATCAGTCCAATAGAGAAAACTTTTGAGAAGCAAGATGTACAATCGGCTTCAGAGTATTTTTCCCACCCACCTCTATTTTATGCAAAATATTCGGAAAAAGCTGGGCCGCTTGAGTGATATGTGCCAAATATTTATTTCTTCATGATTATTTTTTTTTAGTGTGGATACTCTTATAACTAGTGACTATATACCACTTTATATGTACATATATATATATATACTATAATATATATAATATATATTATATAATATATTAATATATATAAATTTATAATTTATATTATAATATATTATATTATTAATATAATATAATAATAATATATATATATATATTATTAATATTATTAATTATATATATATATATTAATAATTATAATATATTATAATATATATATATATTAAATATATATATAATATAATTATTTAATACTTATATATATTTATATATAGTTAATATATAATATATATAATATTAATATATATTATATATATATAAATAATATTATATATTAATATATAATATATATTAATAAATATAAACTAAAAATTATTATATAATTACATTATATTTAATTTATTATTTTTATATTTACATGATAACTAGTATATATAGTAGCCTATAACTGTATACTCCCAAATCTTATTTTAGATAGTAATCAAATATTATATATAGTATTATATATTTAATATTAAATATATATTTATATATATATATAGTATATTAATATACTAATATTATTATATATTTACCGTATATATATATATAATATATATTATATATAATTATTACATAATATATATATTAATTATAATATATATATATATATTTTATAATTAATATATATATTAATTATATATTATATTATATTAATATATATTAATATATAATATATATTTAATATATTATATATTATATATATAATATATATATATTAGAAAATTATTTTCAATTTTAATTTCCTTCAATATGATAGGCCTATATAATACTGACCTTACATACTTGTCATATATAATATATATGTATATTAATATAGTTTATATATTAATAGTATATTAATGTTAATATTATTAATTAATACTATTATATACTATATATATATATAATAATTTAATATATTATATATATATTATATATATATATAATATATATATTAATTATATAATTAATATATTAATAGTATATATATATAATAATATAATATTAAATATATTGATATATCAATTATATATATTATTAATATATATATAGTATAATATATATATATATAATATATTATATATATATATGATATAGTATACTATATATATATAGTATAATAATATTAATATTATATATATATATATTAATATTAATATATAGAAGTAATATTTCTAATTTTATATTTCCTTTTACAGAATATATATCATAGGCTCATATACGACTCCTACATTTGTTCAAAATTATTATCATTATATATATATATATAATTATATATAATAATAATATGATTAATAATAGTTATATATAAAGATATATATATAGTATATATTAAATATTATATTAATAAATATATTATATAATATACTTAATACTATATAATTTATATATAATAATTATATATATATTATTAATATATATAATTATATTATAATACTATAATATAATATATATATATATATTAATTATATATAATAAATATAATATATATATATAAATATTAGTATAAATACAATATACTAAAAATAATATTAATATAATACTGAAATATGATGAACACTTATTGGGTTGAAAATCGTACAACACCATATTTGAACGCAAACAGATCATCAGGCACACACACATTCAAACAGAAAGGACAGAAAAGAAATACTATTTATATTTTTCCTTGGAGCCTAATATATGTCACTATATATATAATAGGTGGAAATAGATGAATATTATGTCTATCGATATAATAATATTATATAGTATATCTGAGTGGTATAGTTATAACTAGTTCTATATATGTGTTAGCCTGTATTTTCAATAATTAATTTGATACAGGTTTATTAGTTTTTCCAAGATTGGCTCTAGTTCTTCAGATACAGTAATATCGTTTTATTTATTACCATCAATATAACTCTTTATACATATTATAATATTCATTTTTATTTATTGCTATAATTTATTATTATTAACTATATAAATAGTAAGTTATTCGTATATTATTTTTTTATATATATATTGTTTAAAAGCCCTTATATTATATTATACTATTTATCCGTTATTATATATATATATATATAAATATATATTTAACTTTTATTTTTTTTACTTTAATAATTATTTCACAGACATCTATTATGAGTACTTCTTACTACCGAATAAAGAGTACTACCTATGTGTGAACAAACTAATTAGTATCTTGCTAACATTCTGGGAGTAATATATGATATATACATATCATAGTAGTGTAAAATATTGCCAGGTGGATATAACCAAAGAATAGAAATATAATACTAACTATTTTGATGAAAGCACAGTCTATCATGGCATACTTTGGTGAAATAATTGAATGAAACTCAGAAGAGACCAAGATAAGTCTTGGAGCTCCCCCAGTTATGAGTCTGTTAACCGTGTACTATGCGAATAAAGTCTATATAGAAGTGTGTCGGAGTGAATTAGTATTAAATTCTATCTTTTTACATTTTTTCATCGTTAAGATATAAAGGAAAGAAAAATAATCATTTGAGGAAATCGTACAGAAGTTATAGGTCTTGAGACCTGTTTTGGAGGATTCCGGCGAATTTTTTTTCTGTTCCTCGGGTCTAATTCCTCGGTTCCGGCCGGAACCGTAAAATTTCAGGTTCCGGTTGTGACACCCCTAATTTCCATTTTTCCTCTTTTTCCTTTGTTTGTCGCTTTCTAATTTTATATTTATATGTATGTGGTTATTAATTTTAAATAAATAATAATAATAGATGGTGTACTACTGGATGGCCCGCCAGTTGGAAAAGCGATTAGTGTGGAATTCTCGCCGGGACAAATTTTTTTCTTGTGTTAACTCGTCCTCCCATAAATTATTTTTGTATTGGCTTACATGCTTAGGAACATCAATGTTTTTTATCAAGAATCGTTTTCAGTAAAAATCGAGGTACACAGATCAGTACTCAGAGACTCGGGTCTCTCGGAGGTGATCTCACTCTGAGATATTATCGGATAATATTGATCTCAATATGATTACTCTAAAACCATACAAAAGAGCTCGATTTTAACACATTAAAAATTTTATATCACAGAATCCCATGGTGAACATTACACGTAAATATACTCGCAGAAAATATTATAGATCTCTCACTCAACCTACCACGTTAACCATATACTACCTCATTTATGGGTTTTCCACACATACTTATATTATATATATATATTATATATTATATATATATATATACTTATTATATATATATTATAATATATATATTATATAATATATATATATATATACGACAATACAAATCAAATTAAGCAACAAATAAAATATTAAATGAACTGACGTACATTCGATTTGTGGTGTGTGGGCTACAACATATTAAGGGAGGACTTTAGGGAAGCGGTTTTAGAAACCACTGCACTGTGAATTAGGTTGGTTCTAGCAGTTGGTTAGTTGTAGGCACATTAAACTAAAGTGAAATAAATTTTTGTATAACTATAACACTCTCATATAATATATTATATATTATAATATAAAGCATAAAACAGGTCATTCCACGGGTAGAAATAGATATAGTATATTATATATATAATCCAGAAATAATATATATGATTACACAATCATAATATATTTAATAAAGTTCTATTATATAATCAACTTATATCAAAAGTAATTACTCTCACTTAAGAATAACATTCTATGAAATTCTTAGGAAGATTTATTCTAAGAAAGATGAATTTATATAGAATCTTTATTATTTAAAGATAAAATTTGTGAACAATTTGAAAAGAAAGAAGAGATTATTTGTTATTAGAATGATTAATAGGTTTGAGCAGAGAGAAGCAGAGAGAGAGAGAGAGGAGAGGAGAGAGAGAGAAGGAGAGAGAGAGCTAGAGAGAGAGAGAGAGAGAGCAAGAGAAGAGAGAGAGACGAGAGAGAATCAACCATTTTTTTTCATTCCATGCATTTGCATCTAAATATGTTACGACTGGAAATCACAAACACTAAAAAAAAATGTCACCGAGTGACTAGGGTTGCTAGACCGCACCGCCACCGCACACCGCCACCGCACCTCACCGCACCGCACCGCACCGCACCGCACCGCACCGGGACAATGAAAGTGTGTGAATATAGCACACCACCAACTAACCGGTGCAATTGTTTCATCCCCATCTCATTCCATGCCAAATATTCACAACTAGTTCGCACATCTGTTCTCACATCCCTTCCATTTCCCCCCATAAGAATGAACATATAACCAAATTACATTCTAATTAATTTAACTTTTTACAATCGCGCGCAGATTATCTTAGAGGTCAAATTTAAGAGGTGACTTTCTATAGATTCATACATACTCTCTCTCTCTCCTCTCATCTCTATAGATACTCTTAATATATAAGACTACTAATATCGTATGATATTAAAAAGGTAGCTAATTTATCATTTACCTATAATATATTATTTCAATATTTGTAAATATAATGAATATGTATTATCACTATATATATATATATAGTAGTATTAATACTTTGAGTATATAGAAATAACTATTACTACCTAGGTATACTACTCCTCTATATTCCTTTTTCTTTTCCAATATAATGGTAGGTATACACTATAAATTACCGTGAACTACCAGAAATCGGCATTTTATATAGGCTATATATATATATTAGACGCGCCGGCGTACCGGAATTCCGGTCCGGCCGGGTAGGTCGGCCGGAATTTATTTTTTCCGGTTACCGCGTTAATCGAGGCCGGAAGTTATCAACCCTCTCGCGTCGGCTGGACTCGCAGGACCCACCTAATTACTAAGTGTACTTGATGGCATATTTGTAGTACGGTACTGTGACTTTTTTTCTCAGAAAACACAGACTTTTTATATAGCTTTTCAAAAAAATTTTTTCTGATTCAGAACACTTTGCAATTATAAGTTATGTAAAGTTTTTAAGAAGGAATTCTCCAATACCCAGTAGAGGCAGCTTCTGGAATGTATGCGCGCATTTTGCAAGGCTTTGCCACGGTAATAATTTTCCTTCTTAAACATTAACTGTAAACTAGGGCTATTTTTCTTTTTCTGAGAAAGGCTACTCGAACAGTTTTTTCTTGAACGCTCATGAAAATTTTTTTGTCGCAGAAAAACTTCCGAGAAGAATACGAGGTGGAGTCTACAAGATATGTTCGCGGTGTACTTGGTAATGTTATGATTGAGAAAAAGATTATGCTGGCAAAGGACG